>PVLD010006234.1:0-102738 GCA_004027595.1 Dinomys branickii
ACCCCTGCTTTTTTCTGGAAACCTGTTGCATGGAGGATTGTTTTCCAACCTTCGACTTTCAGTCTATGGATTTCTTTTTGAGTAAAGTGTGTTTCCTGTATACAGCATATTGTGGGATTGTCTCTTAATCCACTCTGCCAGTCGGTTTCTTTTGACTGGTGAATTGAGGCCATTTACATTGATGGTTATAACTGTTATACGTTGGCTTATTCTTGTCATGCTGTTTACTTGATGTTGCTTTCCTACTTTTGCTGTTAAATTTCTTGTTCTGCTTAAGGGTTCATTTCTATTATTGTTCTTGGGAGTGTGGTCACTTTTTTCTCTATCTAGAGTATCTTTCAGTATTTTTTGTAATGTTGGTTTGGCACTCATGAAGTTTTTCAGTTGTTCTTTGTTGTGGAAATATTTTATTTTTCCATTGAATTTGAAGGATAATTTTGCAGGATACATCAGTCTGGGTTGGAAGCTGTTTTGTGTGAGGCTCTGTAATATCTCGCTCCAAGCTCTTCTTGATTTCATGCTGTTGAGAAGTCTGCTGTGATTCTGATGGGCTTTCCTTTATAGGTGATCTGTTTCTTTTCTCTAGGAGCTTTTAATATTGTGTTCTTTTGCTGCATATCTGGGATCTTGACTATTACATGCCTGGGGGTGGTTTATTTGGGTTGTGGCTCATTGGAGTTCTATATGCTTCATTTACCTGCACATCAGTTTCATTTACCGTTCTTGGGAAATTTTCTGGTATTATTTCTCCAGATATTCTTTTTATGTCATTTGTGTTGCCTCCTGCTGTTTCAGTGATTCCTATTACTCGCACATTATTTCTCTTTGCTTCACCTTGCAGCTGTTGGATAGTTTTCTCCTGGTTCCTTGTTGACTTTAAGAGATTCTTTTACGGTCATTAGCTGTCAGGCTATCTTCAAGATCTTAAATTCTATCTTCAGATTCATTCAAGCGGTTTTTCAAGCTTTCAATGGCAGTTTTCATTTCCTGGAAATCTCTTTGAGAGTTTCATGTGTTCTAATTCATTCCTAAATTGCTCATTTAACATTTCCATTTGTTGCCTTTGATCTTCTAGTCTCTTACCTGTTTCTTCTCTGTATGTGTGAAACATTTCTTCCATTATTATTTTCATTTCATTTTTTGCGTGAGAGATTATTTCAGATTTAATCTCTTCTATAGTTTGATGGAGTTGTTTCTTTACTTCAGATGTGATCATTTCAGAAATTTCAGGTATGTGGCTTCCTAGTTCTCCTATGTCATTGTGTCCTGTACTTGTTCTGGGTGGAGTTGTGTTCTGAGACTGCATTTTGCCCCTTTGTTTTGTCATTTTGAATGTCAGATGACTGGTGCTGAGCTACTGACTACCCAGGCAGCTCACTAAGGACTCTAGGGACCCTAATTTACCTGGATGTTAAACTAAACCCAGGGTGGTAGCAGACTGTGGACCACTGGGCCCAGGTACCACAGTCAAATTCTGGAGTCCTCGGCTCAGACCACAGCTGCTATAGTGGGAGAGTGCTGGGCTCTGTACCCGAGTGTCCAGTGTGTTGACAGGAAGAGTGTGGGTCTCAGCCTTGAAGCCTATGGTGGTTAGGCAGTGGCTTCTGTTTCGGGTTCCTCAGGTAGCTAGTCAAGGGGTAGCAGGGCTCTCCTCCCAACCCCGAGGACCACAGAGCCTCAGGCTGATTCCACTCTGCAGCTCTCAACCACCAGCAGGGACAGGCCCTCCCAGTTGGATTTGCTTCCCTACTCTAAGTTGTGGAGCTCACCAGAGGAGAAGGTTTATACTGCTCATGTGGTGTTGCAGGTCGCTGGAGAAAGGTCCCAGTTGCAAAGCCGGGAGGTGGGCCGTGAAACGACAAAGGGGAGTCCGCCTTTGTCTCTGTTTAAAGGTCCCAGTGGCACAGCCGGGGCACAGGTAGGAATGCCTGCACCGCCCAGGTGTCTGTGTGAGTCCACCTTTGTCTCTGTCTGAAGGTCCCAGTCGCACAGTCGGTGCGCAGGCAGGAAACACCGTGCCGCCCAAGTGTCTGTGTGCCTTTGTCTCTGGTTCAGAGGAAAAGGGTGTTGCCGCTCATGTGGCCTCGCAGGTCAGCCTCCATCGCTGGAGAAAGGTCTGAGTCACCCAGCTGGCACTGTGGTCTGCAGATGTGTGCAGTTGGAGTGAAATGGCTGAGCCTAGTTTGTGTGGACTCAGGCTGCCTGGCAGGATTCCCTGCTCTTTACAGACTATGTGAGCTTGGTGAGTGGGGGGATTTCACTGGGTCCCAACTCATTTCAGAGCTAAATGTCAGTAATATCCCTAAAGCTGTTTGAAGAGTGTCTTACGTTACTAAAGTGTTGAAAATAGTGCCTAGAATCTGGAAGACTGCATAACAGTAGTATTATTTCTGTTGTTGATGTTGCTTTTACTTTGAAAAAAACACTTTATTTGTCACTAAGTTATAAAAATCCCTTCTTAACAGATACTGTTTTAGTCCTCCTGACAGACTCAGATTGTTAACTTGGTGCGATGTCCTTTTAGTTCTTTCTCTATATCATTTATTGATTGTTAAAAAGAGCCAGTTCATGTTTTTATATCTCATATATATACTTATATATAATCAGATGACAAAAAGTTCTATATAAATTGTTTTCAATGCTTTGCTTTTAGGAGTCAAATGAGCAGGCATTCAAAACAGTCTTTTCCTTAGGGTACTTTTAATTTTTAATTTAATTTTAAGGAAGCCATTATTTGTGTGTAAACATGGGAAAAAACAGACAACAACTGGTGTGTGTGTACTCTGAGGTGAGTTAAGCCCTTGTCCTCTGCCCCTTCCAGTGTGCATACTGCCATCTGCTGGAAGTTTTTCTGCATCTGCTAGACTTAAAAATGGAAGTGTCAAATGCTTTTTCCAGTAATTTTCTTGTTATTTTAAACCACATCATTCATTTGATTGATATTTTAAAAGCTGAAATAAATGTATTTTAAATTCCCTCTCAGTGAGTGAAAACTATGCAGGAGAAATTGTTTCCTTGATCTTTTCAGGTTATGGAATGTATTTCAAAGCCTTTCATGTGAGTAGGTGCTTTGGTGCTAACACTCTGCATCTGCTGACTGTGGTTGCATGACCTCCTACTTACTGATGCAGGCAAAGCAATCATGATGATAGCTTTTCAGGCACAAACAGAAGCTCAAAGATACGAGATAACCCATGCTTATCAGTGGCAGAGCCGGGACCAGCACCTGGTCTTTCAATGACTGATCCTACCTTTAACTCAGCACAGACTGTTGTCTCTGTGTCAGACCAACTGCATCTCTGGCAGTGCTGAGGCCAGACAAGACACAGGCAGCCAAGTGCCTCGGTGCATTTTAAAAGTGATTAAAACATAGGAACCAACTTCTGTAAGCTTTGGAAACTGAAATAAGACCCAGAGATTTGCAGATTATAGACCTGTAGTAGTATTGATTTACTACATTGAAAGAATACTTTCTGCTATGTATGTAAAAATATCACTTGTATTTGACAACCTGAAAGATTACAGCTCTTTGCATAACATTCAGTGTTTTTTAAAGTGAACTGAAGTTTACCTATTTGATAACATGAATGATTTTAAGCTTTATTTTCTGTAAGTATCCAGCATAAATCCAACCTCTCTTCTATATGATAGTTACTAGTGTTCTTTCTGGATTTTTCTACTTCTGTACACAACTAATGCCCTTAAAATGCCTCTCTTTTCTATTGTAACATTTCTGAGCAGTTGTTTGCTAAGTCTTTAATTCTCATGTTTGCCTTGTGAGATAGCATTGTTTGTGTCTATTTGATCACAGCTCAGAGAACTCAACGGCCATGAGGGTTGCACTGGGTGACCTGGGGCTCTTCCTGCCGCTGTCCTGGTGCTCATCACTGTACCTCCCCAGCCACCCTTCTAGTGACACATGTCCTGGGTTCTTGTTCTCGGCTCTTTCCTCAGTACCATCATGTTGGCTGAGCACCTCTCTTTCAAGAAAGCACAGAAAAATGATCTTGGTACTTGGGATGTGCTCTACCCTAGAGTTGGGATGTGCTCTACCCTAGCTTGGCATGAGCGTAGGAGCACAGTGCCAGTTCTTTCACATCTTGGCTGATCTCCTACAGATATAAAATTGGATCCTGTCTCTGTGTGCTCTCATGTGCACATGTGTACATATGTATGTATTTATACGTGTGTGTATATGTATTTCCCCATGAAAAGACTGTACATGTTTTTTGTTAAGCTGCATTGTCATTTTTGGTATATTCTTGCTTACCTTTGTCTTTACCGTTCTTCTTTTTCAGTGCTGAGTACGCCTTCTGCCTTACTTTTGCAGGTGTTCTGTGCTACTGCACGAGATTCTTGAGATAGTTCACTGAGGTTTCATGGCTTATTTCTTGCACAGTGTATCAGGTCAAAATTCTGTGATTTGTGGATGTCTATTTTTTCATAGTGTTCTGTCATTTTTAAAGCTTCTCCTTGTGGAATTATGCCTGTCTTTTCTCCTCAGCTTTTCGATTTGCCCTGTCTTCTGTAGAGATAGAAGTTAGTGTTCGATCACTCTTTTAGATACTGTGATAACTGGTGAAACCTTGTTCTTAGGAACAGTTAAGAACTTTGTAAGGTAGCTGACTGACCCTACCTTCCTCACTCCTGCTGCCATTTGCCAAATTGGGCATTTTAAATATATAGTCATTTTGCATTAGCTTACTCAGAAATATAATTATAGGCTACTTGCTTTAATTCCAATATCTGTGGAGTTAGAGGAAACCATATCACCTGTAGGAGTTTCAGTAACTAGCAGTGTCTCATCTCAGCTTTTCTGAGCTGTGTCTCAGGGCTGACACTCACCTGATAAACACTTGTAGCACCTCCTTAATAATTCCACTCTGCAGGGTAGCTCTTCTGTGATACTTTTAAACAGTCACTGCTGTCTGCTCCACTCTTGTGAGGGGGGAAGCAGTAAATCACCACCACTGTTCACACAGACCCTCCTGGCCTGACTCCTCTCCAACACAGCTCCTGTGGCCGCATGGACACCTGGAGGCCACGCCTGCTGCCCCTTTCCCCAGATGGCTCTAGGCTGACACAGGTCAGCCGAAAATTCTCCTGCTAGTCATGTGGGTGAATGTAACACAAGAATCACATCACACATGTGCTGACCCTTTCTAATACTACACTGGTGTAATGAAGCCTCATCAAAACACTTTCTACTTTGATATTACTATGGAATTTAGAAAATCAGTAATTTACATGTTTAAGGATTGTCTCAAAATTAAAGATAAATTACTTCACTTTAGATTCAGCTTAAACTAAATCTGAAGAAAAAAAAAGTAATTTGACTTGAATACTTGTGGCAGTTTCCAGAGTTGATTCCTTCAGTGTTGCACATGTCATGAAACCTTTCCTTCAGCAGTTATCTCCTTTGTTTCTAGGTGAATGAAATTTACCATGATGAGTCCCTTGGAGTACATATAAATGTGGTCCTGGTACGCATGATAATGCTGGGTTATGCAAAGGTAAAATACCTTAAAATATGGGGACCATGCACATTAGGGCCTGGGTCAGCAGTAGAGTACTAAATCACAGAAGTTGCAGCCTCCCAGTGTCTCATGTGGACCCCCAGTGGCACTGAGTTGAGAAGTGAAACTGCCACAATGAGTACAGATCTCCAAATTTCAGCGGATAATACATGACTTTTATGATTCTACCTTTTACTTCTCTCTAGATATTTATCCTTAGTGTAGATAAAACTGCATGAATGAAAATGAGTATGTATCATTAAGAGAAGTCTCTTAGCCTCTGGGAGGCTTAGGTAGGAGGATTGGGAGTTCAAACCCAACCTATATAACTTTCACATTGGCAAGACCCTGCTTCAGAAAAAAATTTTTAAAGGAGACTAGGGATGTAGTTCAGTGCAAGAGGCTTGTGTTCAATCCCCAGTACAACAACCAAAAGAGAGGATGAGTTTTTTTTAGATCACGATTACCAAGTTTGTGATTTATATATTCATTCCAAGTGTCTGTACTGAGTACCTATTACATGATATACTCTTCCTAGGTACTTGAACTGTGTTATTAAAGAAAGAGATGAGATCTTTGCCTTCTCTTGATTTGTTAAAAAAACTATTTTACACATATCTTTTCATATTTAAAAGTGAAATGAATCATCTGTAGGAAACTTCAGATCATAATGTTTAGTGAGATAAATCAGGTACACAACTCTCCGTATCACCTAGTTTCTCTTACAGGAGAAACACAAAGTATAAATAAAGAGGAAAACAGAAGCTAATAGGAAGCAGGGAGATAGATGGTTATCAAAGGAAGGGATCAGGAGGTGGAGGGAGGGGACGGGAAGGAAAGGGGCAGAACAGGCGTCAAGATGTGCTGTGTGCAGATACCTCCTCCGCATGAGGAATGTGAACATAGGTGCTGCCAATGTGTACTAATAAAAAAATAATAAAAAATGAAACAATATTTCCACTTGAAAGAACTCAAGTACTTTTTTGAAAACAAAAGCTTGGTTCTCAGAATGTACGTACATTAGGCATTTCATGTAATATAGTTGACTTTAACCAATTTTAAAATGATAACGGTGATGTCCCTATCCTTGGAAATAATGAAATGGATGAAAGGGTCTCCCTTCGGGGAGACACATAGAGGAAGAGACTAACTTGGCAATTTTCCTGATGTTTAAATTACACGTCCTTCTCTCATAATTAATCCTTCTGATTATGAAGTGCTAGTGAATGTTTGCATTGAGAAAACAGGGAAAAGCCATATGCTTGCGTTTCATTACATATTTAGCATCTAATTATTTTTGTCTAATGGCAGGGAGTCCTTGATCTTTAGTTTCTCCCATAAACCCGACCTACTTTGAGTGGCTACCAAGAAATGGACATTAGTTCCAGCTGGTGATGTTTACAGCCTTCTGTAGGTTGTTAAATCACTTGTTTGGAGAAAAATGTGACCACCATATAGCAAATCAATCTAATTTATTAAGAATGTAAACACCTATGATAACATTTGCTGAAACTTAACAGAATTCTCAGCCTGTTAGCCAAGTTGGGACTCATTTTTTGTTCCAAGTTCAGTTATTCTTTCACAACATTCCAATTCTCTATCCCTGAACTTTGAACTCTAGACCATAACATGGCAACATTCCCAGGAACTTAACTCTGTTTTTTAGAACGACAAGATAAGAGTACGCGCCCCTCTTCCTTATCAGGAGGTTGAAAAACTTTTGTTGTTGTTTTTTTTTTTCAGTGTGAGGTTAATATAGTCTGACTGTTCCTCATAAATTAAAATTTGACTAACCTTGCCAGTTAAAGGAAGAAATTTCTATTTTTTTCACATGCTGATTATTTCTGAACCAAACATATACATAAACCCTTAACAAAGACCTTTTAATTTAATATCTCTGGAATAGTCTCGTGAGAATCTTTCCCTCTGCTTTTGTTTTTAACATCTATGAAATTTAAAATCTAAGCAGAATGAGGACATATTTTAGGTTTCTAAAATTTTTATCCAAGTGATTACTGATGAGTTACCTCAAAATAGCAAATCTTGGCATGAGACTTACTCATCAGTTGTACCATTAACCCTCTCATAAGAGGTTTTGAGTATCACACTGATACCCTCATGGCCATTTCAAATTCCCAAACCACTGTAGGTATCTAATGCCCCAAATAATATTATTAAATCATATATTGAGCATATTATGACCCAAATTTCTGCTTCACAAGAAGTTATTAAAGGAAGCCTTCGGGAAAATGTTAGTGTGTCTTTAACATACTCTTTCCTTTTAGTCCATCAGCCTCATAGAAAGGGGAAACCCATCCAGGAGCTTGGAGAATGTGTGTCGCTGGGCTTGCCAACAACAAAAATCTGATCCCAACCACTCTGAGCACCATGATCATGCAATTTTCTTAACCAGACAAGACTTTGGACCTGCTGGAATGCAAGGTATTAGCATTAAAATCTAGAAGGAACACTTATGGGCATGACTTTTCAAAAGCAGTCCTAACTCAGGCAGCCTGTTCATTAGATTTCTACCACCACTTTCCCCACTTCCCTAGCCAAGCATACATTTTCTTTCTGTTGTTTCCTGTGACTTCTGTGGAATTCACAACGGTAAATGCTACTTAATACTGTAATGAATTATACTTGCCTTTAAAATAATGCTTATGCATTTGAGGTCTGGAGGGGACACTATATAATGCCCTGTGATTTCCACTGTTTGGAGAGAGAAAAGAGATGCCATGAGGAATGACTCCTGCCAAAGAATTTTCTTCCAAAGTCAGCTTACATTTATCTAATAAATTCTGATGTGGACATTGGAAAAAGCAGACTGATGATTTCCTTTTCAACATTGATGGGATTTTTGGCTCCCTTCACCACTACCACAACATCAAGGCCCATTTAGTAAGACAGAAAGACAGGCTTAGCTGGTGTGCGGAACAGAATGGTAGCCCCAGGCAGTTCCTTCCTCCAGAAATGGAGAAAATGCAAACCCAATGAATCTTTTTAGAGATGATTACCTGTGGCTTTCCCAAGAGAACGTGGCATAAGGCTAGCAGGGGAATAATGCTGCCTCTGTTTGCTGAAAAGCTTGCTTTTTAGTTTCCCCTAGGCAAAGGTCCAGCAGTAATTCTTAATGGGTTTTCTCATAAGATGAAAATAAAAGTAATTGTTATTCTCTACAGGATATGCTCCAGTCACAGGCATGTGTCATCCAGTGAGGAGTTGTACCCTGAATCATGAGGATGGGTTTTCATCTGCTTTTGTAGTAGCCCATGAAACTGGCCATGTGTAAGTCACTGTTGACAGCTATAGAAGAAATAAAAGGTCCTTTCTCCACTTCTTACAGTGTTGTTCGCACTTTGGGCAGAATGCCTGCCAGCGTGCGGCTCTCATCCCTTGCCAAGTGTGAAGAGCGGAGCACAGTCAGGAGGTCGCCTGCTGAAAGTCAGTGAGGACTTTGCTGCAGCCCGGGGCTTGCAGACACCCAGAATGAGAAAGGCATAGCTATCAGATTGCCCTCTCCTTCTGTCTGTGGAGCTGCTCCAAGAGAGCTACGCGGACTAAAACTGCATCCTCTCCAATGCTTACTGTCAAGAGAGAAGGGAAGCGGAAGCTACAACTCAGAGCTGTGAGGTCTCCTTGCTTTGTGTTGCAGGCTGGGGATGGAGCATGACGGGCAAGGCAACCGGTGCGGTGATGAGACTGCAATGGGCAGCGTCATGGCGCCCTTGGTGCAGGCGGCCTTCCACCGCTACCACTGGTCCCGCTGCAGCGGCCAGGAGCTGAGGAGATACATCCAGTACGTGCCCACCGTGTACGAGGGGTCTCCACGGGCACCCAGACAGGAAACTGACCCTAGGACTCACTTGGGTCATTACAGAATTCCCAGTCAGTGAAAGCTATTGTTGGTAATAAATATTTTCTTAGGACTTTGTGGTTCGGGCGCTATAATTCTGTAATGTAACCACAGGATTTTAAGCCGTAGCCTGGAATTTGAGCCGAGTCCTAAGAGTGCTGTGCTCTCCCTTTAGTAACCTCTGTGGAATTTTCCCTAATGGCCACAGGAGTGAGGGGTGGCGAGGGAGCTCATGGGGTCCTGTGCACCGTCTCCTCTACCTAGTCCCGTAGGTGTTAGGGTCCATCCTACCACGTCAAGTAGGGGTTCCATTAGTGAAATGAGGAAGCTATTTCCTCTATTCTGCTCGGCTAACTTTTTTGAATGAACAAATATCTTTTTCTAAATTGAACTAAAATCAAAATACTTTAAGCATATGCTTTTTTGTCTTTAAGAATTTACTACAGTAAAAACACATTGCGATTATTCCCCCTCAAAATACTCCCGCTCACTCCTTTCCAATTAGTATATGCTTGTAGTGGCCCAGGAATATAGCTCAGCAGCATAAGCGCCTGCCTGGCAAGTGCAAGGTCCTGAGTGTGATTTCTGGTACCAAGAAAAAAAAGTACATGCCTGTAGTAAGTGTCCAGTGATTCACTCACTCTGGTGAGCTCATACACCCCAGTTCTCTCTTTTTCTGGCCCGCCTCTCTCCGCTTCCTCCCCACTCCTAACTCTCGTCCCCTCTCCCTTTGTAATCACTCTGTTTTCAGCGTTTTTGTCCTTCAGTTCTTGCTTTCATTCCCTTTCCCTCCTTTCCCTTTTGTGAACTTGCTCTATGGTCCGATGGTACCCTAGAGTACATACGCTAAGAGCTCTTTATTATTAAAAAACAGTTTTTAAAAATGAACATTTAATTACAAGTGATCTTTTCCTTCCTGCAGTTCCTATGATTGTCTGCTTGATGACCCTTTTGAACATGATTGGCCCAAACTCCCAGAGCTTCCTGGAATAAATTATTCTATGGATGAGCAATGTCGTTTTGATTTTGGTGTTGGTTACAAAATGTGCACTGCAGTAAGTTACTCACAGTCAATTTAAATGGTTCATTTTGAAATCTATTCGTAAGCTTCACCAGTGCAACTGTAAGAATACCAATTATCCTGTGTTTGCTCTGTAATTAAATGCAAAAAACATTATATTTTAAACATGCTTCTTTATTTAATGCTCATGATATATTAGAAAGAAGGTGATAAACTTTTATCTCACAGAAGAAAACGCCAAGACTTAGGATAAGCAACTCGCACAAGTCACACTTCTGCTAAAGAGGGGAGTTCAGCTTTGAACTGAGGCTCCCCCCTCTAAATCGTTACATTCTGTTCTTTCAATAATTTCTCAGAGATGACTTTTAAGGGTTAGACACATTGGGCAGGGGGTATAGCTCAGTGGGGTAAGTGCGTGTCTGCGTGGCAAGTGCAAGGTCCTGAGTTCGATCCCCAGTACTACAAAAAAAAGGGGGAGAAGGGGCTTAGACAAATTGTTTTTCTCTGGCTCCATGGCCAAAGTTCTATGTATTAGTGGCCCTGGGAAGAGTGATGCTGGTGTCTTACATGGGAAGCAGCTGTGTAGCACAATGTCATCGGGGTGTGGTCCAGCTTGGCTGTGTCCCAGCATCTGGGAGGCAGAGGTGGCAAGGCAGTTTCATGACGTAACCAGACTCTGTCTCAAAAATAAAAATAAATACATGAACACCAGCAGAGAGGGCTGGGGAGGTACTCAATGCAGAAAGCCAGCAAAAAAGGAGATACGGATCTCATAGTCTGGGTGAGTCAAGTCCTGATGTTAATTGAATGTGACATTAGGCACCTGAATCTATTTTACTCATGAGTAAAATGTGAGTAACAGCAGCATTTGTCTGGAAGGTTGGTGTGAGCATTTGGTATGGTAATGGAATTAAAACGGTTAGGGCAGTGCAGGTACATAATAAATGCGGTATGGGATCTATTAAACTTAGTATTCCATGTGAAGATCCAGATTAGAGGTATGTTCTTTTAAATTTCCACACCAATCTTGGGTAGTTCATTTGAGAAAATGAGAGTTTTTATATGGTTAAAGACTTTTTTTGTTACTTCTAGAAAGTTAAAGTATTTATTGCTATTGATAAGATACTGATCTGCTGTTTGAAATCTTCCATATAGAACCAGTTAGTTTGTCTGTAAGGTGTATACTGTGAGCTCCTAATTACCTGTGTTGGTATTTTAGACCTGAGAATTCTAAAGCTTTGTGTTAATGTCCTGGAAATGTACAATTTTTAGAACAACAACAACAACAAATCCTGGTCTAAAATGAGCACTAACAAATTACATCTGTAAACATGAGGCTATGTATGGGTTAATTAGCATATTAGCAGTATAGGTAATAAATACATGGATATACTGTGTTTGCTATTTTTTTAAGGTTTTTTGAGACAGAATCTTGTGTAGTCCAGGTTGACCTTGAACTTGTGGCAGTGCCCCTGCCTCAGCCTCCTCTAAGTGCAAGAACTATAGGCATGCCACCACATCTGGCTTTGTTTACTGTTTTTAAAAACTCTACCTAAATGATAAGATGCTTACATTTAGAAAGAAAAAGAACAGATGAAGACTACATACAAGTGTGTATGCTTACATGAACATCTGGATATTGTAATTCAGAGTTTGATATTGAGAAAACCCAGGTTCTATCCTGCTTCTGGTAGAACCCTGTAACTGATTGTGATCTTAACTTGTGACCTCTACTCCTCAGCCAGGAGTTGGTGTGAGGATCAAGTATATGGGAAGTGCTTTAGAACCCATATGAATGTGTGATATTTTGTTGCATAGGGTCACCTCATCTTATACAGATAATTTGACAAATATTTTCTACTTTTAGTCAACTAATTATTAGGAGCATTTTTATTATTTATATCTAACTAGTTCATACCCATAGGAATAAAGAGAAACCATGCTGATAGCTTGAGAGCTGTCAAACCATTGTAATAAGATTTAGTATTTCAATTGTTCGTAATAATGCTAACACATTTTAAATTTCCAATATTACCCACTTGAAAGCCGTAAAGTGAAAATGACATGGACAGAAACATTAAATATTGAGCAAAAAAACTCAAATGAATCACTGTTTATCATTACTCTTTTACAAAAGCAAAATAAATGTATTCTACTTGGAATTTTTTTTGTTCAGTTTTTCTTGAGACAGGGTCTTGCTGTGTATTTTAAGCTGGTCATGAACTTGGGGCGACCCTCCTGTCTGCCTCCTGACAGGCTTGTGCCAACACTCCAGGCTTACTTGGAATCTTGCGTTGTATTTTTTCTTCATGTATCATAACTTTGTTTTGTTGTTTTTGTTCTTCATGCATTATAATTTTGGCCATAACTTGAACTGAAAATGTTCAGAAGACGTGCAGGAATTGTGTGGGGCATGTGGCTGGCACCTGTCTGGAGTTCAGAGCATTTGTTTTCTCTTCCAGTTTCGAACCTTTGACCCATGCAAACAGCTGTGGTGCAGTCACCCTGACAATCCCTACTTCTGTAAGACTAAAAAGGGGCCCCCGCTGGACGGCACCGAGTGTGCAGCCGGGAAAGTAAGTATGCGCATGCACATCGGGATGTGAGAAGCCTTGCTGCAAAGGCGCCAAGCATGCCGGGAGGATCCCGGATGTATATCTCCTGTGGAAACCATGGTACAGAGGCTCAGTAAGGTGGGGTGTACTAGTGTCCTGTGGTTGGAGCAACGAATGGCTACGACGTTTGTTGCTTAAAAAACACCAGCAATTTATTATTTCATATTTCTTGAGGCCAGAAATTAGAAGACAGTTTCACTGAGCTACCATCAGTGATAGACAGGGCCACTTGACTCTGTCCTGGTCCCCTGCATTCGACCTCCACCCCAGTGGCTGCCCACCTTCCTCCTGTGATCATCTTTGCCTCTCCCGAGCAGCAGAGCTGCCTCCACTCTCTCCTACAAGGACGAGTGTAGTGGCAGTTTCGGTCCACCTGGGCAATCCAGAACGATACCCCTAATTTGAAGTCATTAATCACATTTGCAAAAACCCTTTTACTAGATAAAGTCACTTTACAGTAAATTAGGATCTATCGCCATTGGGAGCACCGTTCAGCCTACTACAAACTGGGAAAAACCAGTTTGGCAAAATCTCTGCCCCCTCGAGGGGGTTTGATTTAGTTACTGGATCTCATTCCTCATGAAAGTTGCCCAGAGGTAGTCATGTGAATGTATGCAGGAGATTTGGCCTCACTCCTCAGGGAAATAAGCCCGGAGGTTTTAAATCTCAAATCGTGTAGTCAGAACTGAATGCTCAGCGGTTGGCAGAGAGCCAGGCTGCGCTACTCAAGGGCAATATCCCAAAACAAAGGCATGTTGAGAGCTCAAGGCCAAGAGCCTTGACTAGTTTAGAAATAAGATATTGTAGACTGGAAAAAAAGCTGGCAAAGAAGATCAATACCACTTTTAGTTCTTTAAAAGGTCAATTTAAAATGTGTATACACTTGTGAGCAGAATTATGCATAATAAATAATAAGACCCATGATTACAAATACTTGCATTGTATCCATCTCTGTGCTAACTGTGATATATAATACTTTCTCTGGGAGGATTTAGTAGCAAAAAGTATTGACCAGACTCTAGAGGAATAGTGAAGTAATCGGTAATTTTATTAAAGAATGATGCTTTGTGATCAGCTCTTGACATCCAATTCCCTTGAATATAATGGTGTTATATTTATATACAAAGGTCAAGTTTAAAGAAAATTCTTTTAGTATGAACAAGCAAGTCAGAATGTCAGAAGGAAAATAACTAATGCCTTGGAGCACCTGCCGTATGCAGAGTGCTATGACAAGGTGCCTCTGGTGTCAGGGCGCCACTGGCCCCTTACCTGCTCCCTGGTCAGGTCGCATCCACTACTTAAGACCCTTCTGGCCTTAATTTTCCTCATCTAAAAGGGTAAGATCATCATCTGACCTATCAGGATCATTGTGAATTAAATTTTATAAAGTAATAACAGTGCTTTGAAATCTGCATGTGGTTTTGAATATTGTTTTGGTTATTTTCTAAGTTAAGACATATAGTCTCACGTCCATCATTTTAAAGGGGAGTCTTGCTCGGAGAAACTTCTCAGCTAGGACAGGTAGTGGAGATGAAAGGTAGAATGATACCTTCTGGAAAAGCTGGGCACACAGAAAATCACCAGTTATGATCTCTGTTACTGGTGATTGTCTCACTTCAAAACTTTTCTGAGTGAATGTTATTTTTTATTTTAATTTTATAATAAAAATACAAGTATATATTCCCCTTCCATTAGGATATCTGAAGGGTATAATTGCTTCTAGATATTTTGAATGTATCATTACATAGAGAAAAGCAGAAGAAAGAAGTAAAGACTTTATGTAGGTGGTTCTTAATAACTGCAACTTTAGTGTCTGTGTAGTTTTCATGATGGCTTTTGTCACTGTCCTCAGTGGTGCTACAAAGGGCACTGCATGTGGAAGAACACCAACCAGCAGAAGCAAGACGGCAGCTGGGGCTCCTGGACCAAGTTCGGCGCCTGCTCTCGGACGTGTGGGACTGGTGTCCGCTTTAGAACCCGCCAGTGCAACAACCCCACGTGAGCAGAATCTCTGCAGTTCCTGTATATTTGGGCGGGCTGGAAGAGACATCCTGTCGCATCAGTGATACTATGTTTCTCTAAGTGCATGTAAAATATAGGACTAAAGAAAAGAATGTTCAGAGTGTATAAACCATTGGCATTTTTGGATAAATCACTTAATGTATCTTGGGAAGACTACAAAGTAATGAAGACAAGAACCTTGGATGAAAATGAAAGATTTTCTGGAGAAATTGCTATCGAGATTATTAAGGGCCCCTCGGAAGGCAGATCACAGGGCCCTTAGTGCAGGGCCTGGGGAGCACTTGGGCCCTCCCAGGGAAGCCCAGTCACTGCACGGAGGGCGTGCTAGGGTGGCAGCCTGTGGCCAGGAGCCTGGGGAAGCCTTTGCTCTTGCTCTCTTTCAGTCTCGTGAGTCCCTGTCATATACTCCACAAACTGTTTTCTGATGCAAAAAATAATGCAACTGTTAAATTTCGGGTGTTCTTCCTGCTCTAGGGTTTAACATATGGGCAGCCCCTCTGTGCAACAGGATGTCTGGGTATGTCTTTGATAGAGACCGTGGGTAAGATATAGCGGTCTTTACAGGAAAAGATGAAAGCAGTATCGGAGAATGTAACACAGGTGACCAAAGTGATAAGTGCAGCAGGGCTCATCTAAGCACCTTACGTATATTTCTATGTCCTCAGCATTTTGCTGTGGAATATAGTGTCAGTGTTTGCATTTTACGTAGGAGGAAGAGAGCCAGAGAGCTACGATCAGTTTCTCTGAGTTGCATCTTTGCGTTTTATGCTTGAGAGAGAATGTAGCCTCTTGAGCCCACATGCATGCTTTTTATTTCTTTACACTGGAAAAGCTGGTTGAGATTGAGTTTGGGGTCCTCTGCCCACCCAGGAAGAGCAGAGGACCTATGGGAAGGGATGGGGTGGAGGAGGAAGCACAGGGTTACTCTTGGGCAGGCAGCCCAGCACTGGTGGTTCACTGGGCTAAAACTTCAGTGGCCAGACCAGGTGGCTGTTCCAGTGCACTCTCTCCTGCAGGCCCATCAACGGTGGGCAGGACTGCCCTGGTGTTAACTTTGAGTACCAGCTTTGTAATACAGAAGAGTGCCAGAAGCACTTTGAGGACTTCAGAGCACAGCAGTGCCAGCAACGGAACTCTCACTTTGAGTTCCAGAGCACCAAGCACCACTGGCTGCCACACGAGCACCCCGACCGTGAGTACCCCACCCTCGCCCTGCTGACCCTTACCTGGTGCTGAGAGAACCTGGTACTCAGGGCCCCCAGAGCTTCCAGGAGCAGGTGGTTCCCCTCTCTAGAGGTGGGGACTGTGCCCCCCCATGTTCCTGGCAAACAGTATACCTACCCTTACCAAGGAATGCATGGTGGGAAGTAATGCCTGTGAGAGGCAGAATTTCCTGATTTAGCTAAAATCTCTCCATAGGAAATGCTTCTGGATAAGTGTGATCTTTCCTTTTGGAATAACTAGAGAGAAATACTGGGTCAGAACCAAGAAAAACACCATTACTTAGTAAAAAAAAAAAAAAAAAAAAAAGGCACGTCCTAACCTTTTATTTTTGTAAACTAGTTATTGAAAAATATATTTGGAATGGGGCATGGTGATGCACCCTGTAATCCTATCACTTGGGATGCTGAGGCAGGAGAACTGCCTTGTATTGAAGGCCAGCCTGTACTATATAGTGAGTTTAATACCAGCCTGGATCACATAGACTGTCTCAAAACCAAAACCAAACAATAAAAAATAAAACAAAAATTGGCAAATTACTTGTTAATGTTTCACTTCCTACCCTTCAATTCTTGGTAAAATGTGTCCAAATAGTAACTTCTTGCCATATTTCTGTGTGGGTGTGAAAATGTCTTTAAGAAAAAATTTAGGTAACAAAAATTTTCTTAACAAGTTTCTTTAGCGAAATACACCCCAAAGGAAATCACATTACAAAGAAAGCTTTAAGTCAAGGCCTCACCAATTCGTACAGAATTAGTGTTGTGTCTCAATTCTCAAAACTAACTCTTTTTAAAACGCTGTTTTTAAAACTCTTTTTTAAAACCCATGAACACCTTGGGAAGATGTATTTTTTGGACAACTCAAAGGTATTAGATCCGAAATTCAAAAAGGAGCAATTGTCCTGTTTGTTCATTCTAGTTTATATTTTCATTTAAGTAAGTCTTGCCATATTTCTTACAGGTTAAAAAAAAGTTATATGATTGTCATGTGATCTAATACATTATGACTCAGTTTAATACTATTTTAAAGAAAAAGTAAATACATGCAGGAATTCAGAAGAAATGCATTATTTTGGTGAAATGAGTCATATAAAGTATATTTAATGAATGAGATCCTTCGAGATGCACAAACTATGGTTGGTGTTGAGCTGGACATAAGAAAGACGGGTCAGCTCTCTGAGGGTTACTAAAATCAAGCTGGTTTGGAGGTAGTTTCTGAGAGTTGTGGTGGAATGAGCTGCTGTCTGGCTGGACTTGGGGTCCCTGCTGGCTCGAGTCCCGGGTGGGAAGGTGCAATTGCTGCCCGCGCCATGCAGCAGGTGTGCCCCTTACTCTGGGCTGCATTTGTTCATGGCGTCCCCTCGCTGTCAGGAACCCATGTTGAAACTTTGTATTTCAAAAGTGAGATGTACCATGCTGCCCGATCAGCCTGTTTTGTGTGCCTAGTCACGTTCCTCCTCCCCTCCCGCAGCCAGGAAACGATGCCACCTGTACTGCCAGTCGCGGGAGACAGGGGCCACGGTGTCCATGCAACAGCTGGTGGCCGACGGCACGCGCTGCTCCTACAGGGACCCGCATGGCGTGTGCGTGCGTGGCGAGTGCGTGGTGAGTGCCTAGCCCTGCCCTGCAGCCCACATGCGTGGACAGTGCATGTGTGGATAGTGCATTCGAGAGGAGCTGGGCTGGTGAAACCAGCCCGGTCACTGGAGCGTTTGGGATCAGGGAGTTTCCTGTCGCCAGCCCTGCACCTGGGTGATCGTGTGTACCAAAGCACCTAGTGCCAGGTGCCTGCAAGTAAAATACACACATACAGGGTCTTAAAATAACCCACTGATAAGTGTATTTTGTCTTTTGTTTACACAATAATATAGGTCTCTTTCCCTCTTTTGCTTTCTAAATTGCTTCTAAGTTTGTTTGTATTTTTATTAACAAACACACATACATTTAGAAAATAAAAACAATACAAGCAATTGTTTTCCACATCAAGACAAAAATTCTAGAGAGATAAAACAACTTTGTCGCATATAATATTTCCTAAAAACAATGCAGCTTATTTCTTGTTGATCTTCAAAGTTAATATGGAATTATCCTTATCAAGTGAAACATGTTAACTCCTAATGTCTACTTATTGCCTCAGCAAAACTGAAATGCACTGATGCCTCAGCATCTGTCGGAGGCAGCAGCCTCTCGTCGAGCTTGTCTGAGCCCCTGCGTTGCTCCACTCAGTCTGGTCCTGTGGGCGTTTACAAAGCAAAGACTGTACTTGACGGTGGTGTGAGGGCTGGCATCCACTGGGCTCCTGCTGAGGGTGTCCCTGCTGTGTCACCAGGCAGAGAGAAAGCCCAGGCGGGTGTGTGCCCAGGGGGACCAAGGCTTGCATAGAAGCCACTTCTTGAGAACAATGACTGCTTGTTCTGAAGGCAGCAGTATCAGTTCTCATCACAGCTGCTTAGCCCCAGCCACTCAGTACCATCACCCTGGGGAGTGAGTTCCTAACACGCTCTGAGAAGGGTAGTGCAAACCCTAACCGCAGGGTGTCGCGCCCTCGTTTGCTTGGCAGCTTGAAATACACATGCCATCGTGACTGTCCCTGCCTGTGCCATGCCAGCCTTATAAATGCATTTCTGTGTGGTGTTGTATCATTGTGCCACACTGGTTACTTCAAGGACCTGTCCCAGTCCTGAAAACTGTCAGTGGTTCTGTCAGTGAGTGTGCAAATGTAGACTGGACCTGGAATCCATGCCTTCCACAGCCTCCGCTGTGCTTGGCGTCACCTTCCCCTGACTCAAGGGCTATTTTCCCTACCAACCTCTCACCCACAGTTCCTACCACTCTGCCCTCACTCTCTACTTGTGAAACGCTGTCCACTCTGTGTTCCTGGCAGGCCCCGCAGAAGTATCTAGCACTTCCAGGAAGTGTTTCCTCACATCCTTAGTGACTTTTACACACCGCGTGACTGTATACAGTGTATAACCATACAGTTATGTATAGTTATATGTAAATAGTGCATGACTCACTATTTTTATTTTTCTTTATAAATACGAAACAAGGGAAAAGCACTATATTTTTTGGTTTGGTTTTGGTTTTGGTTTTCCAGTATCAGCTGTATCTGTGCTCAGTAAGTGTACATTTGATGATTGAGGTAATTATGATGGGAGAAACACTTCATCAGATTGAAGACCTTTATCCTTTGGTACAAGAGTACAACTCATCTAATTCCACACTAGTTCCTTAAAGGAATGGTGTGTGAAACTCTGTGACTGTTGTGAGTTTGGTACAGATGTGCTGAGGAGGGCTGTTATGGAATGAATGGTTCATCATGGTCTGTCTGACACATTAAGAAGTCCCCACTTTTAACATCTTCTTCCCCCAGAAAGTGGGCTGTGATAAAGAAATTGGTTCCAACAAGGTTGAGGACAAATGTGGCGTCTGTGGAGGAGACAATTCTCACTGTCGCACTGTGAAGGGGACATTTACGAGAACACCCAGAAAGCTTGGTAAGATGAGCTTCTTATGTACAACATGCTTCTCTAGAACTGGTGCTTTTGAGACTGGCAGGGCAGCATTTTCTCAATAAATATGCCAAATTTAACTGATACTTTTTAAACTTAAATTGTCTCTTAGGGAACTATTTGAAATTTTTTGAATTCATATTCCATAGCATTTATGATGAGACAATATCTATTAAATACAAAGTCAGCATCAGTTATACTAGTTAGCTATGTGTTATGTTTTCTTTTATATTTTTAATAAAATGGAGATAGAACTGATACCTACTTTGAATATCTGTTGCATGTAGGAGTTAAAACCATTACAAACCATTAAGTAAGTATAACTTTTTAAAATGCTACATTGATTTTACTTCTTTTATTTTAAAAATGAACATCTTATTCTGTTTATAAATCAATAAATCCAGGATCTGTATTTCACATTATTTTAAATTTTTTATTTAAAAATAATTCGAGATACAACAAAAAATCTTGAGTTTTGACTTCTCCTGTGAGAAGTTTTATGCTACCTACACTGTCTAGAACATGAACTTAGATACACATTGGCAGTCCAAAGATGGAACTGAAAAGTATCTTCATGCACCCAATCATTTGTAAAAATATTAGTAATTTCATCATACTCAATGGAATTTTCATTAAAAATTTGTGTCTAAACATTTATTATTGAATACTTTCCTGAGTTTGCAACAAATATTCAGTTATTCAACAGGGATTTATTGGGCAGATGTGAAATTAAACATATAAATATGAAATTAGAATTCTGGAATTAAGCATTTAAATATAAAATTATATGGTGCTTTCTTACAGATTCTCCTACTATATTTTTTATGTTAATATATTTTTATTCTTTTTTGTTTCAGTGAAATCAAATGTAATGTTCTCTACCTCACTGTGAAATGATGAACTGTTCTTTGTTTAGTGCAGTTACATGACTTTTCTTTTGGATGCAAAATAATTAATTTGTTTTATTTCCACAGTGAGGTAAATAAAGAAAAATAGTAGATTTTGCCATGATCGTTTGTTCTATAATATTTATCATAAAGTAATGATGCTGTCTTTAACATACCTCACAAATTATTTTAACCAGAATTAAGGTCAAGAGAACATGAGAAATTGATCATCAGTTATACAAATTCCAACTTTTCAAAACGAATCTAACATCCATTCCTCTGCACTAATGTTATCACTATAGTAATTCAATGACTAATTAACCTTTTCCAACAGGGAAACATTTAAGCAAGAGGTGCCATAAAGAATTCAAGGTGCTGGAAAATGAAATCTGCAAGTATTCAGCTTCAAATCACCTACACCATTTTGTGTTCAAACTTAGTCTTGGTTTCACTGACTGTTAATAGTTTATTGGCATTAGCTAACCATTGTAAATGTGTTTTTACTTCTACACATAAAATGACAGAACATTTTTTATACCTTATCTAGTGAAATATATAAGGCTTATAAGATAGTCAGTGAAACACAAGACACTCATAAACATGAAACCTCCATTAATTAAAGACATTCTATTTAAGGGAAGACAAGAGGCGCATTCACTTTACCGAGAGGAGCTCGTAATATTTCTCTTGTTGTACCAAGAGAAAGTAGAAATATACTGGGTAAGTTATAGAAAACTGCAGAAAAATGGGCACCCATAAATGGCATCAAGCTGTTTTGCTGTGTGCTACATTTTAAGCATGCTCTACCCATGACACATTCAGGCAAAAACGACACCTTTCATGTGTTGGGCTTCACCCTAGAGTTTCATGTATAGGACACCCTGATCCACCAGTGGTTGTTCCATTTGCTAAGGACACCGATGAACATGGTGAGAGGCTGAGCAAATCTACCCATAGGTACCAATTAATTGTACAAAGACAAGTTTTATTTAAATGTATGTTTTTCCTAATTCTATCAATTTTGTGTCGATCACTGAATTCCTGTCAGTACTCATCCTACATTGTACAAATTACATGTTCCATAATGTAGTGAAAGTATAGGTTATAATCTTCATGTATTCACATATTTTTGATGGAAATGTATTATAAAATCTAGGTCCACTTGGCCTATTGTTCATCTATAGTTAGGATCTTAATTCCAAGTGATCTCAAGATAATTTTTAGGACATGCAATAATGTTAAGAAGTTTTCTTATATATGACGTAGACAATAATAGAGACAATATATAATTTTAAAACCCAGAGCAACCAGTTTTAAGCCTCCTGATTTTATCATTTCCAGCCTAAAAGACTGAACTTAGGATGCACATATCTGTGAGGAGTACCTGGCACAACCGTTAGCCCAAGTGATTTGGTGAAACCTACAACGTGAATTTTAAAATAGCCTCTCATACAGTATGTTTAAAACTTTAAGATTCATTGCTAATCAGAAGAAAAATAAAACCTACTCACTGGTTTTTCTTTTATACTTTAAAAAAATAAAGTAGGCTCTTATTGTGGAAGTAAAATACTTCCAGTAATTAACAGTTGAACTATTTATAACAGCCTGTATATTTTTGAAACAATATGGTGGGATAGGAAAAATCTCTCCAGAAAGTTGGCACCTAAGGACTTTTCTGGAAAAATTTCCCCACTTTCAAAGTGTGGTTTAGAAAACCAGAGGCACATAGAAGGACACAGGAAAGGGTAGTATTTGCCTGAATTGTTCCTGACAGGATTCATAGATCAGCACAAGATAATCGATTAATAAGTTGATTTCAAGATTAACTGTTTCTCTTCATTAATGAAAGGGAATTTCTTCTGACCTTGTGGGATGTCACTGTGCTTTGATGTTAACTTCTGAAACTGCTTCTTCCGATTTATGGGTGGCCCCTTCTGCAGTCGGGAACCCAAGGAAGCAGCGTGCTGCACTAACCATGGTTGTGCTGTTTCTCCTCTGCCCCCTCCCACGTTCACAACACATGCACAGGGTACCTTAAGATGTTTGACGTCCCTCCTGGGGCCAGACATGTGTTAATCCAAGAGGACGAGGCTTCCCCTCACATTCTTGGTAAGTGTTCTGTCTGCTGGCTCTACCTTAATGCACACTTTGGCATTGAAAGGTCAAAGAAGTCACATGTACAGGTGTCTATGTGTATGCATAGATGTACACATGCAGGCAAAGAGAATTATTGTGAATGCCTTAGTTGAATATTATGTGGGTTTTGTCATTTTTCCCAACCGTTTTTACTTTAAAACAGGAACTATCCAAAAAGAGGACTTTAATTTTGGTAGAAAGTAATGGTTGCTCGTAATGACAGGAGGGAAAAATAAGTTTGTATTTCTTAGGCATTTTTGGTCTGTATTAAGGGGTGAGAACAATACATTAATAAAATTTACTAAATTAAGGAAGAATACCAGAAAGATTCATATTTATGTTGAAAGTTATTGGTTGATTTCATACCATACAACTTCACTTACTTTATTGACCACCAAGTTCTTTGGGTGAAAAGCAGCCATGGGTAGAGATTTTTAGTCTTATTTTCTTAAGTAAGGTGTCAGGTGGCTTTTCATTGGCACATGCAGATCCATTTGCATGGCTGAATATAATTTCCAAAAGATTCTTTTTTATGAGAGCACCACATAGAAGTGTCACTTTAATGGGATCTGTGTGTACATATAAACCATTTTACATATTGAAGCACTATGATTTTTGAAATTAAGGAATTACCTTGACTTAAAAATGAATTGTTTTATAGTGTCTCATACAGTTGTTTTTAAAAATATTTAAATTGTATTCCCTACTAGTTGGGACTGCCTCCTAACATTCAGCCAGAGTCCTTTCTCTGGTGTTTTAAATTCCTTACTTTTCATCCTAGAGTTCAGATTACTACTTATGAACTAATTAGTTTAAAAGCTAAGGAAAATAAACGTGTTTAACTAGAATTAAACTGAAGATAGATTCCAGGGCCTTGAATGAGCAAGGTAAGCTCTCCACCACTGAGCTACATCCCCACCCTTTATAAATTTTCATGTTTTCTACATCTTTTCAGTCATTATGAAATGTTGTACTCTTAATTTATCCTTACATACTGATATATATCTGCAAAATTTATGTTCATTTATTATTTTCATGCACTGGAGTAGCATTTTATTTTATAATATATGGTGGCTGTAATGTAGTGAGAATTCTATCAGCAGTAAGCAGCTTTTCCTGACCACTGAGGTAGCTGATAATGACCTTAGAATTTTGCAACCATCAGAAAAGTGATTGGCCTGTAAATCTTTTTAGAAATTTGAGTGACCATACATATTTTGACCAATTTAAAAATGATGACACTATAAAGAGGCCATTTTGTTGTTTTCTATTTAATGTAAACTATTTGTATTAATCACTGGAGAAATATCTGTTATTATCAAAACAGACCCGGCTATCTACAGAAATATAGAGGATGAGTGAGTTACAAACTATGCTTCTCTGTGACAATGTTTTCAAATGAGAATATTTGCAAACATTATTTTTGCTCATTTAACTGACTTACCGTGATGTTGACTAGTTGGAAATGCTTCTTGAGAGTTTTTAATCCCTAATAAAGAAAATGGTAGTAATATTAGAACTAACACCCATCTTGATTGCCTGACACTAATTAACATAGTCACTGATTTATGGAGGGGAACAGACTTGCTATGGATCTTCAAGTTGCGACATGGTATGATCTATGCTTAGGTTGCTCATTTCCCTTCTTTAGCTATTAAGAATCAAGCTACAGGCCATTACATTTTAAATGGCAAAGGGGAAGAAGCCAAGTCGCGGACCTTCATAGACCTTGGCGTGGAGTGGGAGTACAGCATTGAGGATGACATTGAAACGCTTCACACTGATGGGCCCTTGCACGATCCTGTTACTGTTCTGGTATGTGGGATTATAGGCTATTCTGAAGTTGGTTCAGCTTGTAATTTTATACTTAATTTTTCTGAAAACACTTTTACCTCATGCATTAAAATATTTAGTTGCTTGGTTTTTATAATTCCATTTTTCTCCCCCAACTCTGCACAAAATTGTCACATATTTTAATATATATTATAAGCTGGAAAATACATCATGATTTTTAATTTAAGTAACAAGTTATGGTTTAGGGCAACAAAAATTAAAACGTAGGTGTTTATATTTCCCATTTCCAATGATTGTCCTCCTCCCTTGGAGATCTGACTTTCCACCTGGTCTTTCCAGCACATGCTGGAACCCTCTACATAAAGAGCTTTCTGCAGCATTTCCCAGGCACTGTGCCTTCGCATGTGGGGTAGATATACTAGCAAAGATTTCTCTGAGCTTTCATCTATCAAGGTATGATAAATTCACCCTCAGTTTTCAAGACTGTCTTTACCAAATACAGAATTTGGGGTTGGTAGAACTTCGAATTTTGTTCTTTAAGCACTGTAAAGTGCTCAGGGGGAGTGAGAGGCACTGGGAGGCTGGTCAGAGGGAGCAGCGAGGCAGCTCCTTTCTGGCTGCATAAAGTTTCAGCAGAGCTGTGGGTGGCCCTGAGGAGAGCAGGCCCTGGAACCCCCGGAGGGAGGAGCCTGTCTGGGTTTTGTCCTGCAGCAGCAGCCTGGGATGTGATTCCCAGGTCTCCTTTATGCCTAGAAGATGTGTACAGTGCAGGCAGGCTTCAGATGATGGAAATGCTTGATTGGATTCCACTGAAAACAGCCAGATGTGTAAACACCGTGTCTAATGTCAGAGAGCTTTTGAGCTAACAGATGCTGACTGGCTGTGAAGGAATAGCCAGCCCCCTGGCCAGTGCAGGGGGCCCTCCGCTCCACTCCACGGTGTGGTGCTGCGCTCTGGGAATGCTGTGATGGGACCTTTCACAGTGCTGCTCTCAGTGTGGTGTGTCATTTTCTCTGGCAGCTTTCTAGGGAGTTTATTTTTTATCATTTCATTTTATTTAGCAGTTTGACTATAAGATAGCTGTGGTGCTCTGTAGTTGTCATGCTTAGGGTTCACTAAGAATCTTTTTTGTTTTGTCTTTTGGAGACAGGGTCTCACTCTGTAGCTCAGGCTGGCCTTAAACTCACTATGGAGCCCGGGCTGGCCTCACACTTGGTGCAGTCCTCCTGACTCAACCTCCCAAGTACTGGGGTTACAGGCACATGCCACCACACTTGGTGGGGTTATATCATCCAATTGGGGCCATTTTTCACTACGTCCTCCAAGTTGCTGCTTCCACCTCATTCTCTTTTCCACCACAAAACTTGTTTGCATGCAGGTTAAGGCTGTTGAATCTGTTCCGTCACTATCAGGCTCTGTTCATCCATTTATAATCTTTTAAAAAATGTATTTTTAGATTGGATAATTTCTCTTAAACTCTTTTTAAATTCACTGACTGCCACTATGTGATCTTCAATATATTCTTGAGTGTGTCCTGTACGTTTTTGGTGTCAGATGGTACACACTTCCAGTATTTTCTCTCTCTTCAGCAATTTCCATTTCTTGGCCGAAATTTCCATATGTTCGTTCATTATGTCTAACAGAGCTATGCTGCTTCCTTTGTCTACATTGTGCTTCTTACAATTTTTTTACCTTGCGTGGACATTCTGGATACTACACTATGTGTGTTGGTTTCTTTCTGCAGGCAGGTACAGTTTGTCAGGGCTTCTTGGTCCTCTGAGCTGGTTTTATTCTTCACAAGGACTGCCCTGTTGCAGTTCTCTTTCTGTGCTTAATGGTGTAGCCTCTTGAGGCCAGGACTGGATCCTACAGATATCCCTGGGCCTCTTTCCTCACCGAGAGGAGCTTCTCACCTGCTCCAAGTCACCTGCCTGCTGGGGCGTCCTCTACTCCCAGCCAGTGGCAGTTGCCCACTGATAGAGCCTGCCATGTCTGGCCTGATGCGCACAATCTGGCCCTCGGCTGAAGCCCTCACAGCTATTGGCTACCACTGCACAGAGGCCCTGCTCTGCAGCCCTGCCCTATGGAGTCACACCTCTTCTCTCTCCTGCACTCAGATCCTGCTGGAGCGGTGCCAGCTCTCCTGAAGCCTGGGCCGGGTCCAGATCTGGCCTCTGCTCCTGGAGTGCTGTCATTGGCCTGCTGTCCACTGCCCAAGCTCCCTCATGTCCTGTGTGGTTATAGTTCCGCACCTTGGGAAGGTCCTTCATCGTTCCTTCATAAAGGAAAGCAGAAAACACCTCCTTGATTTGAAAGGTGTTAGATTCTGGATACAAGTATTGATTAGAATCCCTGTTAAAAATTATACTAATCTAAAACTGAAATTTTTTATTCAAGTTTGCTTTTTTTTACTTTGAAAATAATTTCCATTTTGAATGTCCCTTCAGATCCTTTGCCCATTGTTAAAGTGGTAGCTTTATTTCTTTTTATTAAGTTTTAAGAGTTCCTTCTTCTCCCTAAGTCCCTCTGTGAAGTACATGAATTACAAATACTTTTTTTTAGTCTATAGCTTATCTTTTTCTTCTTTTAGCTTACTAAAGTCCAGTTTATGAATTGTTTCTTTTATGGATTGAGATTTTGATGTTTTGAAAGAATTTTTTGCCTAATACAACAGAAAAACACTTGTCCTGCTTTTTTTGAATAATCTTAAAGTTTTGCATGTAGATATATGAACCAATTTGAGCTAATATAAAATGTTCTTGTCTGGCTTCTGTTAGTACTTGTTTGAAGTACAGAATGGTTACATCCACTGTCAGGAACTGGTACATGTACACAGCACATTTCAATTCCTTCTTTCCTCCCTCCACTTCCCTTTTAACTTTCCAGCAGCAGATTCGTTTATGTATCTTATAAGACTTTATAAAGTTAATTATCATATATACAGATTGACAACCAGACTAATAGGCCTAAAAACATATTAAACATGTAAGATAATTATATTAAATCAAGGTATGCATTTAGATACATTGTCCACAGTGGATTATAATATCTTTTTTCATTCTCTTTTTTCCTGTTATCTGTCTTTTTTCATTACATATATATCTGTATAAGTGTACATGTATTGAGTTTTTCATATAAGAGACACCATTCAGTATTTAAGCTGTGTGTCAGAATTACTTCACTTAATGTTCACTTAATGGTCTCAAGATGCAACCAATTTCCTACAAATAACTCAGGTTCATCCTTTTTATGGCAGAGCAGTTTTCTGTTGTGTATAAATACCACTTTTTTAACCATTCATCTCTTTACAGACATATGGGCTGTTTCCAAGATTTAGCTATTACGAATTGTGCTACTATAAACATGGATATATTGGAACTGATACAGTTATACTTTTATCAAACTGTGATATGATGTCTTTATCTATCTTGGGAAGATACCTAGAAGGGGAATAACTGGGTCAAATGGAATTTCTACTTCAGTTTTTTTTTTTTTTACAGGAATGTCTACACTAATTTCCTAGTGGCTGTATCCGTCTACACTCCCACCAATGATAGAGAAGAGTTGCTCCTCTCCCCCACCGCCTCACCAGCATTTGTTATTAGTTGAGTTCTTAATGATAGCCATTCTCTCTGGGGTGAGGTGGAATCTCAGTGTTGTTTTAATTTCCATTTCTCAAATTACCAGTGATAGTGAACCTTTTTTCATGTATTTATTGGCTGTTTGTACTTTTTTTTATCAGAGAACTGTCTATTCCTTTCAGATGCTCATTTTTGGATTGGGTTCTTTAAATTTGGAAGGGGGTTCTGATTTTTGTTTTTTAGTTCTTTATATGTCATAGATATTAGCCCTTTATCTGAGGAACAGCTGGTAAAAACTTTTCTCATTCTGTAGATTGGCGCCTCACTCTGTTAGTCTTTTACTTTGCTGTGTAGAAACTTCATTTTGTTGATTCTTGGTATTATTTCTTGTGTAGTTCGGGTTTTGTTTAGGAAGTCTTTGCCTACACCTATTTCTTCAAGAGTTTTACCTGTTTTGTCTTCCAGCAGACCAAGTATTTCTGTTCTAATGTTCAGATCTTTGATCCATTTGGACCTTACTTTAGTGCCTGGTGAGAGAGACGGGTCTAGGTTTAACTTTCAGCATATGCATAACCAGTTTTCTGAGCACCATTTGTCAGAGAAGCTGTCTTTCCTCCAGTGAGGGGATTTGACCCCTTTGTTAACAGTAACATAGCTGAGTGTGCCTAGAGTTGTTTCTCTATCTTCTGTTCTGTTCCCTTGATGCACAAGTCTGCTTTTTTTTTTGCTGATAGCATCCCTGTTTTCATCACAGTAACTCTGTAGTATAACTTGAAGTCCAGGATCATGGTGCCCCTGCCTTGCTCTTGTTGCCCAGAACTGCTTTCACTATTGTAGGTCTCTTTGGCTCCCTGTGAATTTTAAAATTGCTTTCTCCAGTTCTGTAAAGAATGTTCTTGGTACTTTGGGAATGTGTTAAATTTATGTAACAGTTTCAGAAGTATGGCCATTTTTCACTATATTGGTCCTGTCTATCCAGGAACAGGGCATATCTTTCAATTTTCTGAAATCCTCTTCAGTCTCCTCTTTGAGTTCTGTAGTTTTCACTGTAGAGGTTTTTCCCTTCCTTGGTGAAGTTAATTCCTGTGTATTTCATTTTTCTTGATGCTATTGTGAAGGGTATAGTTTCCCTAATTTCCCTCGCAGTGAATTTCTCTTAGAATTCCTGGTGTACAGGAATACTATTGATTTTTGAATGTTTATTCTGCTTACACTGCTGAATTTGGATGTTAGTTCTATGAGTCTTTCAGTGGAGTTTTGCATTCTTCTGTGTAGAGGATCATATCATCAGCAAAATAATGATCGTTTAACTTCTTTCTTCCCTAGCCATATCCCTTTTATTTCTTTCTCTTGTCTTACTGCTCTAGCTAGTGTTTTGAAAACTATATTGAACAGGAGTGGTGGTAGCAGACATTCTTGTCTTGTCCTTGTTTTAGAGGGAAAGCTTTCATCTTTTCTCCATTTAGTGTGATGTTAGCAGTTGGTTTGTCATAAATGGCTTTTATCAGATTGAGATAAAGACCTTCTATTCCTTTTCAGAATTTTTATCATGAATGGGTGTGGGATTTTATCAAATGCTTTTTCTCCCTCTGTTGAGATGATTATGTGATTTTTTTGTTCTTGCTTCTATTTATGTGGTTTATTACATTCATTGATTTGTGTATGTTAAACCATCCCTGCACCCCTGGTTAGAGTCCTAATTGGCCATGATGTTATCTTTTGATAATTTGCTGCATTCTGTTTGCCAGTGTCTTATTGAGGATTTTTGCATCTATGTTCGTTAGGGAGCTTGGCGTGTAGTTCTTTTTTTGGTTCAGTCCTTCTCTGGTTTTGGTATCAAGGTAATGCTTGCTTCCAGAAGTGATTTTGGGAGTACTGTTTTTCTTTCAATTTCATTAAGAGTTTGAGGAGTACTGGCTTAGATCTACTCTAAAGTTCCTATAGAATTTAGCAGTGTATCCACCAGGACCTCGGCTGTTCTTACTTGGTAGATTTTCTATAATTTCTCTAGTTTCACTGAGATTGGATTATTCAGGATTTGTATATCTTCTTGCTTCAGTTTTGGTAGTGGATATATGTCTCGGAATTCACCAATTTCCTCTTAATTTTCCATTTTCTTAGAGTACCAGTTCTCAAAGTAGTTACCAATAATATTCTGGATTTCAACAGAATCCATTGTGATTTCACTTTTTTCATTTCTGATTGCATGGACTTGTGCCTTTTCTTTCCTTATTTTAGTAAAAATCCTTCTTTATATTAGCTTTGTGTTTGGATTGTTTTTGTAGAATTTCTAAAACCTTAGGATGCATCATTAGGTTATTTGTGCTCATTCTGTTTTTCTGCTGTGGTAATTCACTGCTATGAACTTCTCTCTTAGGATTGCTTTCATTGCATGCCATAGGTTCCCATATGTTGTACTGGCATTATTGTTTGATTGTAGTAACAGTCTAATTTCTTTTTTAAATTGGGCTATAATCCATTGATTATTCAAGAGAATATTGTTTAATTTCCATGTTTTTCCATAGTTCATGTGTTTTCTTTTGCCTCTGATTTCTAGTTTCATTGCATTGTGGTTTAATAATATGAAGGAAATAAGTTCATTTGTTTTGCATTTACTGAAGCATGCTTTATTGCTGAGTATGTGGTGTATTTTGGAGAAAGTCCCATGTGCTGCTGAGAAGAATGTATATTCTGTTGTTTTTGGATGGAACAATCTGTAGATATCTATTAACCACCTACTAGTTGAATTATATAAACACAGAATGACCATAGGTTGCATATTTTTTGTTAATTTTTATAAAATAACAGAAAATATATAAATGACAACTTTATCAAATTTATTTAATACAAGAATTCACTGGTTGAAATGCTACCTACATGAACAACACTTGTGATACTCAATATGTAAACAAGCACACTGTCTGACACTCAGGATAAACTGTTAAGTGGTTAAGTGCATTTGTTTGAAGATTTGGTTCAATTATGATATTTCTTTGTTATTTTTTTTTTGTCTAGTTGATCTATCCATTTGTGACAGTGGGGTATAGACGTCCCCCAGTGCAATAGAATTGGTGCTTATCTGATGTCCATTAGTATTTGTTTTGTGAAGTTAGGTGTGCTGATATTTGGCACATATATAGTTATTATCTCTGTTGAATTGCTCCTTTAACTAATATTTAGGGACTTTTTTTGTCTCTTCTGATCAGTCTTAGCTTGAAATCCACTTTGACAGAAATTAAGATAGTAACTCCTACTTTGTTTTGGGCTCTCATTGTATGAAATATTATTTTCTATTCTTTGATTTTTAGTCTGTGAGTTTCTTTTTGAATTACGTGTTTTTGTATATGACATATTGTTGGGTTTTCTTTCTTGATCCATTATGCTAATCTGTGTCTTCTAGTTCTGAAATTTTGTCCTCACATATGCTGATAATAATTATATCAAAGCTTTATGGTAATATTATTAAAGATTCAGAGCTTGGGAATGAGTGAATGCAAACGGGAACTCTGAAACCTAAAACTCTATGATATGAGAAGGAGGAGAAAGAAGTGCTACAGAGGATTTTATTGGGAGTAGAAAGATCTCTATAGAATTGGGTAATGGTGGGACAAAAATCTATCAAGAAATAGAAGAAAAACAGGGAGAAAAAAGAATGAAATTATATAGAGAGTAAAAATAGAGAAAAGGAAGAAAATTTAAAAGGGAAGTGAGGAAAAAAAGGAGAAATAAAAAGAGATTAAAAACAAGGCTGAAGGACAAAGAAAGATTACCAAAGCCTCAGGAAACTGAAGAAGATAGAAAGGAAAGAAAAAAAAAAGCAAAAACAAAAACAAAAGAACTAAAAAAATGTTCACACTCACAGAGAAACAAATAATAAAAAAGCAATAATAATGAATCAAAAATAACAAAAAATCAAAAGCAAATTTTAAAAAATTTCTCTATGATTTCAGGTCCACAGTTCCAGGGTGCACAGTTCTTTGGCAGTGTCAGGTTTAGGGCTTGACTCTGTTCTTGCTAGTAGACAGAGGAGGCTGTCAGAGCTGTGATTGAATAATCATCCACATAGGAGTAGGGTGGGGTACTATTTCTGGAACTTCCAAATCCACAGAAATCCAGACTGAGCATGGACTCTGGTCACGGGGTAGGACCTGAGTAGTTTAGTTTATAACCCTCTGGGTTTCTGTTGCTGGCCTGACTGTGGCTCCCTGACCTTCACCGTATCCTGCGGCTGTCCCTCACAAGGGGACAGTAACTGTGGGAGTTTAATACTCCGAATCCTGAGAGGAAGCCACCTCCTGGCTGCTCTGAGTCCCAGGTTATTGGCCCCTCCCTACAATGGTGTCAGACCGGGCACTCTTCCTAGGGGATGAGGCAGTTGCTTGGTCTGGAGTCACAGCTGTTGTGTGTACAGCATTCGCTGCTCTACTCCACTGGTGGGTTTCTCCCTGGAGGCCTCTGGAGTCACGCAGCTCACCTCTCATGGTGTCTGTGAAGATTTGATCTTCCTCTCTTATACCAGGTGCTAGGAACCTGGGAGAAAGTACAGATTTCCCTTCCTTTTTCTGAACTGTGCTCTGTCTTCAATTTCTCTGTAGGCTCCGATTTTCCTGCAGATGGATCCCAAGGATCCACCTCTCTCCTCCTTTTCTTCCTCAAGTTGTTATTTCTCAGCATCTGGATTCCAAACCCTGGAGAGATTTGCTGCTGCTTACTGCTCTGCCACAGGAAGCTAAAATATTATCTTTGCATGTAAATGTTAGTGTTACTGATTGGTTGCTGCATAACAGATTACCCCAGTGGCTGAATACAAGCTGCATTTTACATAGTTTTTATGGGGATATGCATTTGAAAGGAGCTTTCCTAACTGGCTCTGGCATAAGAACCTTAGGAGGTGGCTGCTAGCAGTAGCTAGCTATAGTCACCTCACGCCTACCTGGGCACTGGGGGTGACTGCTTCCCAGCTCAAGTATCTCATAAGATTTCCACCAAGCTTTTCCAAATGGTGATGGACAAAACTCACGCCCTCACCACTTGCTCCTCTCCCCAGGCTACTCAAGGCTCTGACTTAAGATGCACCAAGCAACTGAGGGGCAGATAAAACCAAAACACCTCATCTTGGACACATTTTTAGAACTGTTATGTCTAATCCCAGCAATATTAGTTGAAATAATTTTCCTTTTTATTTCGTGTCAAAAATAGTCCAAATTTATGTAGATTTATTTCTGGATGTTCACTCTGATCCTCAGGTTAAATTTTAATAGCAAACATACAAACTAATCAGAATTTATTTAGATTAAATTTGAATGACAAGGGAACAGAAGCTATATTTCCCTCTTGATGATTACAGTGCATTCCTTCTCTCCAGCCCAGATCTAGGCAGACCACAAAAGAAAGACCACCTCAAGCGTGGCCTTGGGTTATAGTGTAATCCCAGATGAGGTGGGAGGGAGATGAAGGAAGGAGGTGTGGCTAGGAAAGAGGGCTCCAGATCAGTAGTTTCAATCATGACATTTCTTCTTTCTTTTTTTTTTTTTTTTTTGAGACAGGGTCTTGCTATGCAGTTCAGGCTGGCCTTGAGCTCACTTTGTAGCCCAGGCTGGTCTTGAACTTGGAATGATCCTCCTGCCTCAGCCTCCTCAGTTCTAGGATTACAGACATGCCCTACCACACCCAGTCATCAGGACCTTCCTTCTCCTCCTGATAAATATGAAGCCCCAGGCTTCAAGCCCTGGAGCATAGGGCTAGGCTATGGAGGCTGAAAGAATCAGACCTCTGGCTAGAGGCAGGAGTTAGTACTGGATTTCTAGTGCTATTTTAAAAACAAAGACTAAGGAAATAGAAGATAGAATGGAAATAACCAATCCATTACCCCATTGAGTTTAGTATCACTTGGCTTCACAAATGAAAGTTTGTCCTAAGTTTAGTTTAAAATATCAATGAAGTAAATATATTTATCTCTATGTATAATTGATACAACCCTATAAACAGTTCAGTAAAAGTCAATTAAAAAGCTAGGCATGAAAAAAAAATTAAATAAATAAATAAATAAATAAATAAATAAATAAATAAATAAATAGCTAGGCATGGTGGCACACACCTGTGATGCCAGCACTATGGGATGCTGAGACAGGAAGATCATAATTTCAAGCCCTGTCTGGGCAACTTAGTGAATGAGCGGGAACTATCTTAAAATAAAAATTAAAAAAATAGGTTGGAGATGTAGCTCAGTAAGATGATTCTGGGTTCAAATGTCTTGAAAAACATCAAGACATTTTTCTTTAAAAAAAAACTTTTTCCTTAACAGGGTGTGGTCACGCACACCTGTAATCCCAGTACTCAAGAGGCTAAGGCAGGTGATGTGGATATAGTTCGGTGGCATAAGTGCCTGCCTGGCAAGCACAAGGTCCTGAGTTCAATCCCAAATACCGCAAAAAAAAAAAAAAAATTGACAGGCTGAGGCAAAAGGATCCTTGTGAGTTTGAGACCAGCCTGGGCCTCAAAATGAGCTCAAGTCCACCCTGAACTATAGCAAGGCCCTGTGTCAGAAAGACCAAAACAAAACACTTTTTCCTTGAACAAAACTTAAAGGCAAATGACAAACTGAGGAAATATCAACAATTCACATTACAAAACAGGAGTAATATGTTTAGTAATATGTATACAATAAAAATGAAGATTGACAGGCTGCATATAGTAGCCAAAATGCAAGCGAATGTTATACTTGGGGAAATAGCTTAGTTTTTAAATAAATAATAACTAATCTTTTTCCTACCTGATTAATGCAGGTGAAAATTATCTATCATGCTAAATTACAGCACTTTCATATACTTTCTTTATGAAAGTAGCGATTTTCTGATTCCCGGTGAAGGCCACTGTCCAGAATTTAAAGGATTGCTAGTGCTTGTACTGTGTGGGCTACTGCGGAAGGCAAGGCTCCATGACAGTGCGGTAGACACTGCCCAACCCATACATTTGCTAGTGAGGACGTGAGATAACGCGTGCTGCTAGAACTGAGACTGCGCCGACGCTGGCCACCTGTTCTGTGGGGTTATTTCCTGTTGTGGAAATGTTCACACCATAGGAAGGGACATAAGCGAGGCAGAAACCCTGTGCACCCCCCACCCCCGTGGCCCCTTGGGCCGGCCCTCACGGTGCCTCTGGTGCTCTCTGGGCCTTTACTGTTCTGCAAGGCTTTTGCTTTCTTCCTTTGTTCCCATTGTACATTTTCTGGAGAGACATTATCTTCCTCATCATAATAAAAGAGTTTATTATCAAGAACAACTTTAAAATGCACCAAGGAGATGGTAATTTCAGGAAGCCTACAGTGAACACTCTAAGTTATTGTAATACAAGCAGGTATGCATTTTATGTATGTATTTTTATACTTTCATGTCCAAAATTTTATATTTGCATTTTTTCTCAAACAATGTATACTTACACTTGAGTTTAATAGAAACAAAAACCATTGCTTAGAAACTGCTTGGAAGTTTTTCAGTGTCAGTAAAAACAGTATTCTTAAATATTTATGAATTTTCACTCAAAATTGAAAACGCTCAATTGGCTTATACGTGTCGATGTTGTATGTGTAGATCATACCTCAGGAGAATGATACGCGCTCCTCCAGCCTGACATACAAGTACATCATCCATGAGGACTCTGTGCCCACCATCAGCAGCAACAACGTCATCCAGGAAGAGCTAGACACCTTCGAGTGGGCTCTGAAGAGCTGGTCCCAGTGCTCCAAGCCCTGTGGTGGAGGTACAGACGCAGCACATTTGTGTATTAAAATACAGCCCACAGACTGACAGTCTTACTTCTGCTTTAAAAGACAGCATGTAGCTAGGCTGTAGTCTAGGAAACACCCAACATAACTAAATATAAATGCAAAACATGGCTATGGAAATTTTGGGAATCAGCGAGAGAGGCTCCCATTTGGCACAGTGGCAGAACAGAACCCCGCTTACTGTCTGCTCCACTCCTCCAGGTCTGGGTCCCAGCAGTGGTGCTCTTGATCACATCGCCTTCGCTCAGCTCTGTCATACTCAGGACGCTCAGTCTCCCTTTCTCTCCACTTCCCATGTCTGTGTATTGGTTTTCCACATGTGTTCATAACAGAGCTGTTAGCTCCGTGTGAGTAGAAGGCAGAGTATGCTGTGTATTTGGAACCCACCGCTATTCTCAATGCTGAGAAGCGCGTGAATATTCACAGAAGCCAGAGGAGACTGCTGCTGCTGTTGTCTCTGTTGTTCTGGTGGTGAAACCGAAGCACAGGGAAGACAGTAACTCGTCTAAGACTTGGGATCCAGATGCAGGCAGCCTGCCTTCTTAATCCGTGCCCTTGCCCACTGTACTCACCGCATCTGCTTTCCTTAGAGACATCCTCTGAGCTGGGCTTGGTCCTGGCCACCATCTGTTCTTCTAGTTCTCAGTGACAAGACTCTGTCCAGGGACAGTGCAACACAAGGGCCATCACAGACATAACAGCAAATAATTGAGAACAAAACAATGTGTTCATGGTAGAGAATGCCTGAGTAAACCATTCACAATGTAAAATTTGAGAAGGTATTTCTCAAGTGTTTGGGATAAAATATTTTAGTTAATTAAGAAAGATGATCCTTTATCCATCACAAGATGCTTACTTAACTGGGATTGTTTTCTCTGCTGAGTGCTTGCATCCCCTGGGGATGAGATTTGTCCGGTGCACTGTCCTGTCCTGGTGTGAGGCGACTTCTGTCCCCTCCTCCCCAGGCTTCCTCCACTGTTCTGGAAGGGAAGATTCTCACCATGGCCTCTTTCCACTTACCTGACCTTTTCTTCTTTTCCTTTATTTCCGGGGCAAAATTTTGTGGATGAATGAGTGGAATCATGTTCTTTTCCTGATTAAAATCCTTAGTCTTCCCTTGGGGTGCCTTGAATATATGACATTGTTTACATAATATTCTTGTCCAAACATGACCTAGATCTCATCATGAGGAGCCATTGAACAAACCAAACTGAGGGACGCTTTACAAAACAACTAGCTTATATACTTCAAAAAATATTAAATGCCACAAAAGACAGAGGCTTAGAAATTATATCTGATAGAGCTAAATGCATGGAGCAGTTAACTGTAACACATAACCCTTAACAGGAAAAACGTTGCTGTATAGAACATTATAAGGATAATTGACAGGTGTTGAATATGGTCTGAATACTATATTAGATGAAATTAGATCTGTATTAAGTTTCCTGATCCTAATAATTATATTGTAGTTATGTACTTGTTATGAAATACTTAGGAGTAAAGGATCAAGATGTCTGTAACTTACTCTTACAGTTCAGAAAAAATTTAAACATGCTGTATATATATATATATATATATATATATATATCTTCATGTAGTAAGTATGGTGACATAGTAGCAAAAGATGGCATGCAGATATTCATTGTGCTTTCCTTATAACCTTTTTTGTAGGCTTGAACATTTTCAAACTTTCATAACTTATTTTTTACAAATATGAAAATGGCAGATGCAGGAAGACCATCTTCAGCCAATCCCATGGCCTTCAGGATACAGTCCAAGGTCTACCTCAGTTCAAGGCCTCCAGGCCCACTCCTCCTCCTCCTGCCTCTGCAGTCTCAGTGTCAGCCTTCGGAAGCACATGGAGTTTTCTGTTAGCCCCTGTCCCAGGAGTGTGGTCCTGCTTCATTTCCTTTATGCAACGCTTTGCTCCAGGGTTCCTCTGTCCAGGAAGTACCGGTCCCTGTGCCCCTCTGGTACTCCCTACAGACTCAGAGCCTATGAAAGCCTTGGATCCTGGGCTTTGTCACGGTGCTTTCCAATCTGTTCTCACACTATGTTGTACGTATTTAGTCTGGATCACTAGCAAATGTGCAGTAGCTGTCTCATAATTTTTGATATTTATTAAATCTAGGATAGAAAAATAAGAATTTTTTCACTTAAAGTGATAGAACCTCTAAGACCTATCACAGTACCTGGCTTACAGTGCATACAAATATTTATGAAATGACTAAATGAATGCATAGGTGAATGGGTATTCAACAAATAAATGACTTGATTCAAAGAAATGTGTTTCATTTTCCAGGTTTCCAGTACACTAAATATGGATGCCGCAGGAAAAGTGATAATAAAATGGTTCATCGTAGCTTCTGTGAGGCCAGTAAGAAGCCAAAACCTATCAGACGAATGTGCAATATTCAAGAGTGTACACATCCACTGTAAGCATATTTCAGCTGTTACATTTGGAGCCCAATTAGGGGCTTAAATGGCTTTAGCTCTTTTCAGGTTTAATTTTTACTCAAAGTTTTACATGTACCTGGTTTGGGTTTAGATAATAAAATCATTTTATAAGAATTATATGTAAATCTCCAGTTTCCTGCCACTTCCCAGATTCCCACTCCTTCAGCTGTTAACTGTCTTTTGATACTTAATAATTGATAATTAATAATTATAATTGATTAATAATTTATACTTAATACTTTTGAATTCATTATTTCCACGTCTCTTAGTAAAATACTTTTGTTTCTAGTCCTTGACTCCTGGGTGGCAGTATTTGGTATTATGTATTGAATTTCCATTATGGAATGTAAGGACTAAGCATTTCTTAACAGCACACGTAGCCCACACTCATTCCTCTCCCAGTGCTCCAATACTGAGAATATTCTGATGATAATAGTCAAGGCTTGCATTAACAGATACATTTCAACAGCTGAATCAAATAGAGTGATCTGATTATGTGTATGTTCTTATAAAGCTTTGTTCTAGAATAAATGGAAGCCTTTTTATGTTTGTTTTCTACGTCATACTTAAACTCCCTTGCTCGGGTACCCATACCTCTGATGGGCGTCCTCACACCCTCATGCTGGTGGGAGCAGAAGAGCCCTCATGTTCTAGCTGCAGCTTGAGCTTCTACTCAGCTTTCTCGGGTTGCCTTCCCGCTCGCTGCTTCCATGAGTTCGCTGCTCTTGGAGTGCACATGTGAGGTCATGTCACATTTGTCTCTTTGTATCTGGCATATTTTATTTAATAAAATGTCCTCCAGGTTCATCCATGTTGTTGCAAATGATGCCTGTAGACTTTTAGAACATAAAACTAACCTTTCATCTCTGGGAGATTGTAATTGAAAACTTCCCGTGATGTTTTTCAGCGTTCTTTCTTTTCTTGGAGATTTGGTAATTATTACACTCGCTGAGTTTTGCAGTGTTCCTATCATATCATTAATATCCAAAAGTTTTATTTTGTTCAATTATTCCTTTATTAATACATTTGATTTTGTTTCATAAATGCAACATTTTGGTCACTTCCAGGATATGAAATATGATTTCCTTTTTTTTTGCCTTATTTTTAAGTATTTTCCTTCTACCCCTGGCTGGTTCATTAGTGAGTACGCAGCTGAGACATACTACATGTTTTTGTTTGTTCTATTTTTGTTTTTGTTTTTGTTTGAGAAAGGGCCTCACCCAAACTGACCTTGAACTCATGGAGACCCTCCTGCCTCAGTCTCCCAAGTACTGGGATTATAAGAGCGCACTACCAGCTCTGAGGCAGAGTGTTTTGTTATCCTTTGCAGATTGTTTCCTTCTGCAGTTATTTTTTCCTTTCTGTATGAGTGAAGTACGAAAATATAACTTCCAGTGCTTTGTCACTCTTTAGGGTTCATGTTTAAGGCTGTCCTAGTCTCTCAGTTTGGAAATCAGATGACTTAGCTAGGCTTATAGTCAGCCAGTCATCAAACAAGTGTCACCCACATGAGGCCCCACTGGGTACTGGACAGCGAAGCAAGCCTCCCGGGAAATTTAGACCCCAGGCGAGCGCACAGGCCATGAGACTCCGCCTGACCAGCATGTGGAGGGAAGTGTGCTGCCTCAGCTTGGCTAGCTCATTTTGCTAGGTTTTGAAGACCTCAGCAGTGACTCTTATTAAAAGATAAGCATTCCTGAGGTGTGCGTTTTCTAGAGACATTTGTGGTTACCAGGTGCTTCCCACTGTCACAGTCCTGTAGGACTCAGTAACTATACGAAAGGGACACTGTCCAAGTGACAGTACCCAGCGTGTACTTGGAGAGGGCTTGGGCACCCACGTTCACCCAGAATTTGGGAATGTCCCTTAGGAAATCTTTCTGAAAGTGTCACCTCAAACTATCCCTATCTTCCTGGAGCTGGTTTCCACCCAGGCCTGTGGCATATGCTGCCTGTACCTTTCTGTCAGGCCCGGAAAGGCCAGAGAACTGACTTCCAAACACTACAGATACGCACTTCTTCATAGCAGTGACTGTAGAAATCGAGCTGTTGGAATATTAAAACACAAGAAAACTACAAGTTTCCTAAGTAAGCAGCCACACTCAAATCTGGTGGCCTTATCCAGGTCTGTTTTGTGCACTTTTGGGGCTGCACCTCCTTGACAGTATGGCTGAGTGTGGGCAGGTGTTTCTGGAAAGTGCTGTCCTGCTTGAACTGCATAGGGCAACCTCCAGATGCACTTCAAAAGCTCTCTGTAGAGAGTCTTTTAGACTGAAGGTTTCAGAGTCACTGGGAGACAGGAAGGACAGAGTGAAAGGTTGGGGTCCAGACACCGCTTATACCTGCAGTGGGCCCCCTGGGTTGCAAGTGTCAGGGAGCATCAGGTCCAGGAGCTCCCACCCTGTGCTCCGTGTAACACTATCCCATCTCAATCCCATGCACAGCTGGGTCGCAGAGGACTGGGAACACTGCACTAAGACCTGCGGCAGCTCTGGCTTCCAGCTTCGCACTGTCCGCTGCCTTCAGCTGCTACAGGACAGCACCAACCGCTCTGTGAACAGCAAGCACTGTGTCGGGGAGCGTCCTGAGAGCCGCCGCCCCTGCAACAGGGTGCCCTGCCCAGCCCAATGGAAAACAGGGCCCTGGCATGAGGTGGGTGTGTGAAGTCCATGTGCTAAGTGTGCAGCACGTGTCAGTCTGGCTTCAGCATCATCATGGGAGGGGTTAGGAAAATGAATCCTTAAAACGATATTTGCAGGCAAGACTAGCTGTAGGCAAACCATAGTTGGTGTTTTGTACATGGAGGTGTCTGAGAATAACTGACCTTGTACCTGAGGTCTTTGTCGATGTCCCTTGGGCCATCCCAGGCCTCCGACACCCAGTGCAGAGCCCTGTTCTCCCGTGTACCACCTAACTCCTCTTACTCGGTCTGCTTTCATTCCAGCTTTGTGTCCCATTTGAATGAACAGAGTGCACCTGTTCTGGCCTCCTCCCTTTCCCCTGCCTTGCTCTCCCCTCTGCCAGAGCTCCGAGCCGCAGCCCAGATTCCCACGCTCAAGGCTGTCCCCACGCCCACATCCCATCCTCCAAGTACGGAGGCAGGCAGCGTGTTTCCCTCCACACGCTGGTCAGGCAGAGTCCAGTGGCCCATGTGCTCGCCGGGGATCTGCACATGTCCCAGAGGGTTTGCTTCAGTGTCCAGCACTCAACAAGGCCTCATGTGGGTGATGCTTGTTTGGTGACTGGCTGACTCCTTGTGTCACCTGTATTACCACTGTGCTTAGTGTTTCTAATTACTCAAAATAAAGAGTTGTGGGACTATGGAAGAGTCTATAAGAGGAAAAGGCATCAAAAATCAGAGCACAAGGGAGGAGGAGGTAGAGAACAGCCAGAAAGGAGCAAGCAGGTATGCTCAGGTCTTCCATGTAGAATGGCAGCATTCACTGGTGTCCCTGCCTCCTCAGAGGCCTGGATGCAGGTCCTCCAGCTTCCACCCAGCTGGCAGCCACATGGACATTGCTGGGCCTAGCTTTAGAGCAGGCAGCCCCTGCATGAGGGAGAGAGATTGATGGGGATAAAGAGGTTGGATTACCTGAGGTAGCTTGTCAGTAAAGTCTGCATTGGTAAGAAAGACAAAGGAGCAGAGAACCTCAGTGCCATGACTGGGTCTCCGGAGATTAACAGCAGGGATTAACACCGTGCTCTCCGTGGCATCCTTGGCAGGTGCAGCGCTTTCTTCTGTTTTGCACACATTGCTTCCTGCACCATCATGCAGCATGCTCTAGGCGCAGAGCATTGCACCCAGCTTTCCTGAGGAGGAAGCCAGGGTTCACACAGTAAAAGTAATGTGGCCAGGTTGGTCATAGAGGAGCCAGGGTGTAGACTGCTGCAGCGGTATGGGGGTTCACACGGTGTGCCCGGGCCTGGTGGGATAAGCACAGTAACTCCAGCCTCTGTTTCCTAGTGTTCTGTGACATGTGGTGAAGGCACCGAGGTGAGGCAAGTCCTCTGCAAGGCAGGGGAGCACTGCGATGGTGAAAGGCCTGTGTCCGAGAGGCCCTGTCAGCTGCCACCTTGCCATGGTAGGTACAGATTCTGCCTGACCCTAGCTGCCAACCTCAAGAAGCAGGGTTTCCTTCCAGGATAAGCTCTGGAGTATGTTTGCTTACTGAGAATTAGTCGGAGGAAAATACCCCTGAAATATGAGTCAAAGGAGACTATCTGGAACCCCGCGCCAAGCCAGGTAATGATCCTGACTCTGCGGTGATCCCTTAGAGCGGTGACTATATCAGGCGGTGGTAACTCTGCTCAGTTTGTGCTCCTGGTAGGAGCTGCTTATTTTTCTGTTATATTCTTTAAATAAAATCTCACCTCATTTTAAAAAGTATAATACTACAGCAGGTTGTGCAGTCTATTACTGAAATCATTATTTTAGACTTGTACAAGACCAGTGTTAATCAGGTCTCAAATCATTTCCAATCATGTCATTCATGCAGATGGTGATTCGAAATAATCATGTGCACCTTTGCTAAAATTAAGCAGTTGCCTGACCCAGCAACGTGCCATGTTGAAAAAGTGGAGTTTATTTTATTTAAAACACAAAAAATACACTGGATGGTGTGTGTCTATCAGATGGTCTCTCTCTGGTCCCTCCTCCCTCTGGAAACAAATGGTTCTGTCCTTCTCTAAGGCTTCGCAGTCTCCTCTGCCTCTCTTGACCCTCTCGTCAGAGGGTGTGTCCACCGTGCTCTTCAGCCTCACATTCCCGCCCCTCCCCGGCTGTGCCTCCCGTCCCTGCCTTCTCCTCTCCTCTCCCTCCTTCCTCCCTCCTCCCTCTCGTTCTGTCTCTCCCTGCCCCTTGTCCCCCACTCTCTTAATTTATTTAGGAAATGCCCTAGACCAGATAAGTTAGGGACAACAGAAATGTGTGGCTTGTGGTTCTGGAGGCCGGGAAGCCTGAGGGTGGGGGGCCATGGGCTTGTGTCTGGAGCGTTCTTCACAGATGATTTCTTCCTTTGTCTTCATGTCATGGGAGGGGCTGGGGAGCAGCCGCAAGTTTCTAGGGGCTCTAACCCTATTCAAAAGGCTGAGCCTTCATGACCTCATCACCCTGCAAAGCCCCCACCTCCTGGTACCATCATCATGGGGCTATGTTTCAACATTTGAAGCCTGAAGGGGCGTATGCATGAAGACTTAGCACCCACCTGCCCTTTCTCCCCCCCCCCCCAGACCCCTTCCTGCTCCTCACCTCTTCCGCGTTGCTGGCCTCCATCTCCTGACTTGCCCGTCCCCATCACTATCTTCCCCTCCGGGGATAATCTCCTACATCCATTCCCTTGGTGACTGTTGGCATCACTGTGCCTCACCAGTGATGCAGGGCTGACGACACTGCTTTTGCCTCAGCCTCCAACTCTGTGAGTGAATCACTGGCTCAATATTGACATGTTTTGTCCTTCTTTTTTAAAAGATAGTTGACAAGACACTATTACATTAAATATCTTGTGTTGGGAAAATTTCAAGCTTCCCATCTTTCTACCTCAATGCCATGAATTTTCATTTGAAACGACAAGCACAAGTGTGACCATGGGAGGAGGTACAGCACTGCCGAGCACTTAGTCCTTTCACACTGGACAGCCCAACACTAGGACAGAGGCAGAAGACCAAACGGACAGCGAGGAACTTCACATTTCCTGTCGCTGTCCTACTTGTCTTTGATAGTTGCCATGTCAGGAGGCAGCTTCCCGTTCCTTAATTGCTGGCAGAGCGAATGAGTTTCCACATATGTGTGCAGCTACTAGAAAGAAGATGCTTCAGCATCCTTCTTAGCCAGAAGAAAGTATTTCTAATGCAAAACCAGGGTGCCCAGGTGGTAGCACAACTGCATGAGCAGCCCCACACTCCTCCCAGCTGCTCTGTTGCTCTGCAATTGAGATCTAAAGACCAGCTCTCAGTGTTCCCAGAGGCCACATATTTCTTTCCTATTTCAGTCAAATATGTAACAGTCGCCTTCAGAGTCTGAAGCTGCTGTTAGAATTAACTGATCTTCTAAGATCAGCAATAAAATCACTTTTTAGAAGTTCTTAGAATGACTTGGGGGCAGAGTAAGCATGGTGAACAGTTCCTGGAATTTTAGTGATTGTCACATGACTCCATATTTTAGTTGTAATAAATGTCTCATTATTTGCCTTGAAGCTTTCTGCTCTGTGTCTAGGCCAATGAGCATGAAGTTAATAAGTATCTTCACTCATACGCACTTCTCCTCAGAATCTGCCTCCCTTTCCAATTCCTTGCAGTAGCATATCCTATCTCTAGGAGCCTCAGGCTAGGGTACCCCTGCTGATGGCAAGTGATACCCTGGAGCCCTTCTGTAACCCAGGCACACAAGGGTGGTGGCAAGGGGCCAGTGGGAGAAAGATTTCAGGGCTGAGTAAGGTCCTTTCCTGCTGGTACTTACAGCTATAAACAGAGTGGAAGAAGAAATCTCCTTATGTTAACATACAGCTACAGAAAAGGAATTCACAAATGGTGAGGAATCGAGACTGGAGGTGAAACCCATTCACGTAATCCTCAGACAGTCACAGCATAGCCAGATGACTACTTTACCTAACAAGAAATACCCAGATACATACTAGGTGAGAGACCTGCAAATGTCAAGGCAATGGAAGTCACTCCACAGTTTGGGTATGACAGCTCACAAAGTAAGTCATTTTAGAACTCTGCTGACTGCAACAACTGACCCTCCTTTTTCTTCCCAAAACTTTGGAAAATGATTCTTCTGTTTCTTTGGCAAGTTACAGAGCAGGTTGAAGTGACTGTTTCCTAAAAGCCACAGCATGAGCATGCAATCCCCTGTTTATCCAGGGTGTGGGAGCACCATCCCGGGGGTGCAGATTTCTGGGTGCCACAGCATGGGTCCGCTTGTCCTCACACCCAGGACTGCTTTGAAGCCAGAGATTGTTCCTTTCATCAAAATAGTACTTTCATTTTTCTTTGGGTCAGACATTTTTATATATCTTTCGTTCCAGTTAATCTTTAGTGTATGACTTTAAATTTAATTTAGAGGGTACCATATTAGAAAGCCAGAAATAGAATGTAATATAATTTTTAAAAAATATAGCTCTTTTTATCCTAAAAATGTTTATAGTAAAATATATTCTATTTACTCATTCCAAAATCAGGTCTATGTTTCTACTCAGAAGAAAAAACTACCCTTGGTCATCTGAAGACTCCCGGTGGAGATGTTACAATGTGTACCTCACAAATACTTTGTAGACAAAGAACTGCCACTTCAGTAAATTTGTCTTAATGTTTGTATTTTTAATGTGAAGGTTCATGTGGACAGTTTCCATGGATATCAAATTCTGCAGAAATCCTTTTATGATCATAAGATCTTTTTATGTCTCATGCTTTTCTTTTTAATTTCTGCAGATGAGCCATGTCTGGGAGACAAGTCCATATTCTGTCAGATGGAGGTGCTGGCCCGGTACTGCTCCATTCCGGGTTATAATAAGTTGTGCTGTGAGTCCTGCAGCAAGCGCAGTAGCACGCTGCCTCCACCATACCTGCCGGAAACTGCTGAGACTCACGACGATGCCATCTTTAGCCCCACCGACCTCCCCCGAGCCCTAGTTATCCCCACCCCTGTGGCTCCTTCCCATGCAGAGATGCCTGCTGAGAAAAAACTTGTGCGAAGCATCTCTTCGGTGGAAAGCCCAAATGCAAATGCTGCTTTCAGGCCAAACAGCAGGCCTGCTGGTGCTAACTCACCCAGGCGCAGGGCTCGGCAGGCCGGAAATCAGGCACTGAGCTTGCTGTCTGCGCCAAATTCCTCTCCTCACTCACACTCAGAGGTGGCTGCTGCTCCCTTCCTTGCAGTGAGTGACTCAATAGGTGCTTCACAGACAAGAACCTCAAGGGACAATGGGAAGATTATCAATAAGAGACGTCCAGTAAGCTCCTCCACTATAGAAAGATGAGGAAGAACCATCAGGCAAGGAATCGGAAGGAAACCTGGACAGCCTCCCTCAGCATAGGGGATACACCTTGTTCAAAGCGGAAAGCATCATGGACCGTCAGCTCATTTCATCTCTTGGTGGGAAAACAAAAAGTGCTGGTTCACTTTCTCATTGCTTTCATCCTCCTGCTATTCTCCAAGGGCTCCTCGGCCAGGATTCACTGGAAGAAAGCACCAAAGATTACAACAGAAGGAAAGTAAGTTGATGCGTTGGTCACTCTACAGAAGAAAAGGGAGTAGAATGAACCATGCATATCAACTGATGTTTTTCTTTTAAAAAATAAAAATTAAAGAGATGCCTACAGTTTACACTTCAAGAAGAAATTTTGGAAATGGGGCTAAGAATTCTCAGACTTATATTCCTATTTATCTATATTAGAAGTATTGTATGAGCAAATTTGCAGCTGTTGTGTAAATATTGTACATTGCAGAAATCCATATTATTTTAAGAGATGTTCTCAAAACAATTGTTTACTATCTTACATTTCTGGATGTTCTAGGTGCCTGTCATTGAGTATTGCCTTATTTGACATTCCTTGGGTTGGCTTTCAAAGAAGAATACTACAGAGAAGTTAGAATTACAGCTACTGACAATGCAAGGTTTTGTTGTATGTTTTTTTGTTAAATCAGCAACATGGTGCCTAAATTACCAAAAAAGAAAAAGACAAGCTTCAGTAAACAGATCTCATTGTCCCCCTCACCTTGCATCCTTATACTTTTAGGCTGAGCACACTTGGGGTCCCAGGAAACTGGAAGTGTGTCTGCACAAGACAACCCTGAAGTTCTAGTCAAGATGACCTATGTTCTTGTGTTGTTGCTTTTAAAAATTTTCCCATTGTTGATATTATAACAGTAATACTTGATGTACTGTAAAAATCACAAAGGAAATATGGGGATAATTTGTGTGTTGGTAGCTGAGAAACATATCATCAAACTGGAATTGACCCTTGAATATGGGGGTGCTTTGGAAGCAGGTTCAAGAAAGCATTTGTCAATGGTTGAGATATTTATTTTCTCCATGGTTCGTATCCAAATGTTCACAACCACAATGCATCTGACTGCAATAATGTGCTCATAACTTATGTCAGTGATCACCTCGCACATAGCAAAGCCAGAAATGCTCTCTCCAGGGAGTAGATGTAAAGTACTTGTATATAGAATTGAGAACTGAAGCTATTTATTAAAAGTTGACATTTTTCTTGATGGTATTTTTATGTGTTAAATATTTACGCTAATATCCATGGCATATTTCAGTAAACTCGAGAGACAGAGAAGTGTGATTTGTTCTGTGCATTGAGGAGAAATTCAAGCAAACCACCTCAGGCCATTCAAAGAGCTGAAATTGAACAAATTTCATGTTATGTAGACATTGTACATTTTTAAAGTAGTTGATACAAAGTTGAAGACTTGCTCCCCTTCAAGGAAACATAGGAACTTAGTAGCTATTTAATGAAATAGTGAAGTAGAAACATTTTAAAAGAATGTGAAAGAGAGCCGTGCTTCCTGAGTTATGCTGAAAGATTAAGTATTGTTAGCTTAGTGTTTCTTGAAGATTAAGTATTGTTAGCTCCCATATTACCTGAAATGTCTAAAAACATGTTGTGGAAACTAAAATACAGTTATGTGAACTTCTCAAAGCACAGAATATACAAGGCCTTTGGATTTTAGCTCTTACGAACTTAACGGCCTAAGCCTATACCTCTAAAAAAACTGCTGCTACTTTCTGCAAGAATTTCTAAGGTCAAAAAATAGGTAAGTTTCAGATATAAAACAATCCCTGAAACTTAAAATTTCCCCAGAATGAAATTCTCTCTCTCTCTAGTTTACTTGTGTATATGTATGACTGGCCCACAGGGGAATTATGAAGATGGACACACACACACACACACACACACACACACACATACACACACGTTTTATATAGTCCTTACATTCTGACCTTTGGGCCTTTTTTCCTACTAAGCTAAAAATTTCTTTTTATTAAAGTGTACACTACTGATACTATTTGTTGTATTGGGAACACATAGCAATAAAAATGTTAACAAAATGTAGATCTGGCATTAATTAGATTTTATCATTAAATGCATCTCCCAGTAATGGAAATGTGTCCTTTCCTCCAACAAGGTAAACAGGACTCCGATTCCATTGCTTCATTGCGCTTTGTTCTTTCTATAAAGAGGCTCACATTAAGAGACAATGTGTCCTATTTTGCTATCAGGGCTATAATAACACTTTTCAGTAAAACAAGAGCTTGTGGAAGGTGGCTTTCTGCTTCACTCTGTCCCAAAGGAGTGCAGGAAGAGAATGGTGCTAATTCTGGTACTTGGGAAGAGAAAATGTGAGCTTCTGTTTTTCAAAATATGCCATCTCAGAATGATTTTTTTAAAAAAGCTTCTGCCAGTTTTGGCCCTAATTACCTGAGGACTGGTAGGAAGTGACCTCTCAAGACTCAGCGTTCTGGGGAAGAAGAGAGAATGAAAGAGGGTGGAGGATGGCCTTTTATTATGTTAGAGAGATGCTGTGGTGTACTGGCCATGGTTTGACCCGGACGCGACAGCCTCTGCTTTGATCTCCATCTGAAGAGATCAGTTCTGCCCAAAGTTGAAGTTTCCTTATCTGTAATGTGGGGGGTAGAACTGTCACAGATCAGTCTATAATTGCTTCAAGAAATCAGCTAATGTAACTATATCTGTTCCCACAGGGCCTAACATGCAGTGACCCAGCAAATACTAAGTCACTGTCACATTCCCCAGCATGAGTATATAACTGATCCACAGCATCCATCTAGGATCCACAGCTAATTTGAATCACATCTCTAAGAGTGTTAATGATATAGACTTGGTTTTGGGAATCTAACAACAGCTCAACTTTAAAAATTGATAGGATGAACTCATTAAAAGTGATCTCCAGTCATTGAGCTTGAAGAATGTTAACAAATCGTGCTCACTTACCCTTTGCAACAATAAATAAACTGAGGGATGAGCTACCACATTCCCTTCAAAAATAGTCAGTGCCTGAAAGTATCAACAAATAAAATGTTTCCAATATTTATAATAATACACTCTGCAGAAATAGTAAGGTTAACAATTTCTTTATAAAGCCATGTAAGTATAAGCTATAAGAGAAAATATCAACCGAGAAGGTAAGTGAAAAAGGAATCACTTGCTAAAGAAGTATTAAAGAAGAGGGACTACATGTGGAGAAACTGAAATGAAAAGCCAAATAAGGCACCTAAGCATGCACGGCTGTACCACACACCACTGCTAGAAACCAATGCTGTGGGCTCACATCCTTTTGAAGAATTTACTCGGAGCCAGAGACAAAATTCTAAACTCATGAAAATACTGCCTACCGAGTAAAAAAAGCCAGATTTACTAAAATGAATTTGATGTCCAATACATGAATTCCAGAAAGAAAGAAAGATGGCAAAAATTTATGCAAAGTCCCTGCAGAGTTGACCTAAGAATTAGATTACCTCACTTCCTCCCTCCGGAGAAATAGAAGTGTGTAAAAAATTACTCGTAGTGACACTAACATTACTGCATTAAAACTATTGATTTGAAACGTTAATCTTTTCAGCCAGTTCATAGTTTCAAATGAATCATTGACTGGACAATGAGCTTTTACCCACTTGATTGTTTGCAATTCCCTTGGGGCTGAGCAGTGACTTTTGCTTGTTTAATCTATTGAAAACTCCAAATATTCTGTCAAGGAAGAAAATGATTATTCACAGCCAAATGGTATTCTTACCCGTATCACAAATGTTACTATCCTGCCCTGTAGAATCACTCTAGAAGTTTAAAGCACAGGAACAAAGCTCTTCCACAAGCCGTTATTGGCTAAACAAGTGGTGCTACTAAATGACAAATAAACAAGGTGATCTAAATGTATGGTGAATAAATTAAAACATTACAGTAAGAGACACATTGCCATCAATGTCCCGCAGAACACTCCCTGTTTCTTTGAGCACACTGCACCACCATTCTCACAACCTCCTGAAGCAGCTCCAGAAGTCCTCTCCTGTGCTTCTGCCAGGTGTGACTAAAACACAGTGGGTGCTGCTGCTGAGCGCCATCCACAGAAGGGCAGCGCATTAACACGTCCCGGGACCGCTGCTGCCTCACCCACAGCTTGGACGCCATACGATTTCTGGTTCTTCCACGGCGTAAAAGTGACCGTGAAAGGTAAGCACTCGCATCAAGGCAGCAACAGCAGTGCTACTAAAGGCACCTCAGGCAAAAAGGAAGGGATAAGCTGTGTCCAGATGATGGGGGCTCTCTCAAGGGGTTAATGGCAGTGTGTCTTTTTTACTATAATCATTTAAATAGTCTATCTTTCTATCACACTTTCTATGGCCACATGAACAATTCCTTTCACCTGAGCTGCTCACAGACTCTTGCTAATAGTTCAAGTGGAAAACAAAGTTCACCAGAGTTGAAGATCCCAGCACAGGAAGATCTGGCTGCTTTTCTGATGACAGAGGTACTAGTTCTCAAGTTCAGAAGTTAAGGTGCCCTGATCAGGAGTGTGTCCACTAAAGCCGGGCTGCTGGCTTGGGTCCCGGCTGTACAGCTAACTCCTCATGACTGGGGTTACTGACTTCAGCTCCTTTACAGGTAAAATGAGGGCAGGAATAGTTATGTTGTCTGGGCTGCATCAGCAAAAATTCTACAATTCAAGGAAAGCAGTAGACATGGTAGCTGACAGGAAGGAAGTGTTCAATAAAACATTGCAATTATTTTCTTCAAAATTCTATTTAAGGCTATTTATCACTTTATAGAAGACAGTCCTCAAAAGATTCAATTTTATTATTTTAAATGAAGATCAGAATATCCCCAAAGTTCCATCTGCCTTAGCTTGTCCCACATGCCTAAAACAAGAAAAATGTGGAACACGGGATGGTTAATAAGCCTTCTATAAACTACTCGTGCTCTGTAAGTGCGCTTCTAGTGGGCATAACTTAGAAGACAACTCTGGAGATGAAGGCAACTGCGTTTTCAGTGGTGGAATCATGCACCACGTGTTAGTCACCGACGTGCAGCCCCTAAATCTCCTGCAGCTGATATGCTTTCTGTAGGGTCCGAAGGAGAGGCCTGTGAACTATTCATGCTATCAGCAGACATCATTCGTAACTGATTTATGCATTTTGCCTTGGACAAACAGATATATTTCCTTTATATTCTTCATGAGTGCTTAGCCCTCTGCTTTGTCCTTTGTAGAAACTTAATAGCTACCTACTCATTCTGTAAATACTCTGCTAAGAAATACAAGGTCCTAGAGTTATGACTGTGATGTCCCTTCTTTCTTAGTCCTTCTCTCTCTTGGTTATTTCTTGGGCAAGATAAAAGAGCACCTGAGGATATATAACTGGATTGAGTTACATTTCCCATCTGCTCAGAAGGTCCATCTAAGTGAGGAGACACAATATTCTAGCTTCTCTGTTGGATTTCACAATACCTCCTTTTATTCTTCAGATGCACCTGTGCTTGGAGATGAAACACAGCTCCAGGGGGCCGCTCTAACATCCCAACATGGGGCGCATCTTGTCGGAAAAGACCGTGCTGATTCTGGCTGCCTTTGTTTTGGCTTTTCATTACCTTGAATGGTGTGGCTGTGTAGATACATGGGTTCCTTAATCACACAGCCAGTTCTGTGAATCTCTTCCCTCTGTATTTCAGTTTTTAGCCTTTTTCTTTGCACTGGTTCTATAAACTTACAAGCATGTTCAGGTTGGCCTTACCATACGAGAAAGAGTCAAACTGTGGCTTGACTATGCTTCCACCTCATTACCCACTTTTGATCTCTTCCTTCATTATCAAACTTGGCAAGGGGCTACCCCTCTGGAGCTGCTGTGCCTTGGCTGCTGCCCCAAAGGCCCTCCCAAGGAGCTGTCCGTGAGGGCACTCTGGGGCTGCTTCTCAGTGCCAGACTGTTATGGAGTCTGCATATTTTCATTGCACTCTGATCAAGTGTCAGGCGTTGTCCCAGATGCAGGCAATAGAGTAGTAAGCACATCAGTGAAAATCCCTGCTGTCTGCCTGGAACTTAGCTGTAGCAGAGGAAACAGTATCATTCCATGTGGGTTTTCTGTGTAGCATGTATAAAGGCGGTGAGGGAAAACATATTACATAATATGCAGGACAATGGTGTAGGACACGTTTAGAAATACTAGGAAAACTTGGAGGTGAGAAAATTATCTCTGCAGTCTCCGAGGAAGATTCGTGGAAGAAAGAAGCAGCCAGTGTCAGATCCAACAGTGGACTAGTGTCTGGGAGGCAAAGAAGGTGCTGGGGGCAGTATGTGGGTGGAAACAGCAGCAGGAGCCTCTGCGGTAAAGAGTGGGTAGAGAATTACAGAACCACGGAGCTCAGGTTCGACTTCAGAAAACAGGTCTGATTCCTGCTTTCACTGACGTATGCCCTTACCTGTAAAACTGAGTGAAGATACAATCTCACAGACTTCTAGTGCAAACCAAATGAGGTCATATGCCCGAAATATATTATGAATGTTTTATTGTAAATAGGTGTTTGTTTTTCTACTTTATACTTATCAGTAGCTCTAGCACTGTACAATGTAGTGTACGAGTCAAGGGTCCTTGTAGGACACACTGGAAACTCTTTGACTGCTTTTTCTCAGCTCCATGGCTGACTCCTCCCACTCTATCACCTCATAGAAATTTGAATTCACAGTTGGCATCCTTAGTCACCTTTTGACTTCTAACTCACAAGTCTCATCCTAGAATTATTTTCCCTCCTTCTCATCTCACCTAAAAGTAACCCCAGTCTCTTAAACTCCCACAAAGTGATGCCTTGCTCCTCTACTATTGGATGAGTCTGACTTTAGAGAAAGACAGGACCCTATCTGAACCTTTGTATGCCCAGACTCTTGCACACGGTAGGTGTCTGTTGAATAAATGAGTCAATAAGGTTAACCATTCCTCGCCTCTTCCAGCTTTTGCTCTCCTCTCCATGCCTTCCCTCTGCTTCACACATCAACACCCATTCTTGACAAAAGACAAGCACTGTGCTGATTCCAGTGATGACTTTCCAGGCATAGATAAAATAGTTAAGGAGCCCCACAGCCATATTACAGGCAGATTTACACTCATATTTTAATCACATTATTAGACATATTAAGCTACTAGTTCAAAAAGAACATAAAGTGCTGAGTTCACTCAAATGTGGTAAGAATCAGGATGACAGAAAGTGAGATGATCCTGTCCAATCTTATGTATTCATCTATAACCAGATAGTTCACACCTATAATCCCAGCACTTAGGAGGCTGAGGCAGGAGGATCGCTGCAAATTTGAGGCCAGCCTGAGCTACGCAGTGAGACCCTGCCTCAAAAAAATGAAATGTGTATTTAAATTTCATCTTTTGGCTGAAAATTCCCAAATGTATGTTTTTGCACAGATCCGTCCTCTTCCAGGATATGACCCACTTTTCTAGATCACTTTGCTCAAAAGTCCCCGAATCAACAAGACCCATCCTGATCACTCTTTTAAAAATCATGCCACTTCCCCCGCCCCAGGATTCCCCCGCCTGATTGTGGTGCTCAGGCTTTCCGTTCTTTAAAGCACTTATCTTCTAATTTATCATGAACTATTTTCCTTTGCTAAAATGTAAGCTGCGTAAAAATGGATTTATCTGTTTCATAAAGGGACCTGTCCTAAATACTTGGCATAAAGCAGATGTTCTCGTTATGTGTAAACTTACAGCTCTATGAGGAGTGAAAACCATGTTACAGTGAAGATTGGAGAAGAGGTTAAAGCAAACAGAAGGGGAGCTGTAAGGCGCCTGCCTCTCTGCAGGAAGGAAGAAGACGCTGAGGAGGACAGAATTAGGGTTTAGCGCGAAGGCAGCTAGCAGACAGGACATTTCAAACAGCACACACAAACTTTGCGTGAACACATTTCAAAACATAAAAGGCAAACTCTGGCAGTGTTTGCATTTTCTAAACAAATTCAATTGCAAACAGTTGGAAAAATTGAAAATGTCTAAAAGCGGGAGGGCAATGGGTGTTTAGCTCCTGGTATTTGTCTTCACTGATGGCTATACAGGAGAGAGTTAGCCAAAGGGGCTTCAAGCCACACCACCTGCTTTAGGACATGGCTGTACGGCCAGCTAGAGAGGCACCCTGCACAATTGACACCCTTGAGACTGGCTGCTCATTTGTGAACGCAGATCTGTAGAGCGTTACTACCAGTATGCTAGTGAAATCGCTATGGACAAAACCCTGAGTAGGTGCCCAGCCAGCTGGCTAGTGCCCTGGAGGAGCTCCGAGGGGAGACACCGGATAAGGCAGGAGTCCCAAACAAGAGTAAATGCATGCCCAGACAGCAAAAATTCACCTGAAAGACGCGTCTTCTAGAATGAACCAAATATTCGGGTTACAGAGAGAAGGAGGCCTCCTCACTCCACCGGCATTCGCGCCTCGGGGAGGGGTTCTGGGCTCTTGGCAAAGCTCAGAGCTGCACAGGCCCCTCTCCCGGTGGCTCCCGAAACAGGGCTCTCTCCCTGCCCTCCTTGTGGCCCAGCACCTCGGGCCAGGGCTGCCGCAGGGCTGGGCTGCAGTGGTGCTTCCCTGTGGGTTCCCCGGATCTGTAACCACCCTCAGCAGTGGCAGGAATGGCTGCTGTCCACCCCTCCTCGCCCGCGCAGGGAGCCTGGGGCTTTGGGGTCTCCTTCCAGGGGAGCTCCTGAGGCAGGGACCCGGGAAAGTGAGGCACGCGGGCCTTGTCCGAGGCTTTTGCAACATACTGGGTGGAAGCCCCGGGAGGGAAGGCTGAAGGCAACCAGACCCCCCAGTATCTGATTGCTTGAAACTCTAATAACCATCGGCAAAAAAGCCACCTAAACTGTGATACATTCAGAGAACAGCAGAACCACATAGTGACTGAAATGAATGAACTATAACTACACAGAATAGGGATCCGTTGCACTGAGGGGCCTGACGTAAAAATATGTTCTATTTTATCTAAAGTCCAAAGCCATCAAAACGACTGTGAACACTGAAACCAGGAGGTGGCTGCCTCTGAGGATGAGAGAGAACAGTGACCGAAAGATGCCTGGAGTGGCGCTGGGTGACGCTCTGCTTTACACTGCCGTTGGCAGCAGCAGTTTGAAATAGGATATATTCACTCTTCTACCAGTACATCATAACCCAATAAAAACGCTTCGGTTTTGACTTTTTAAAATATAAATTGATTTATGTCACTCCGGTGTGAAAGTTTGTGGAAAAACATATATAAGTATAAAACTTAATGAATCACTTCACAACGATATCAAAATTCCTTTCCATAAAATACAAAGATCTTCATAATCCTTGTATAACTTTCCAGAAGTTTTCTTCTAACAAGGACAGAACCACTAGTTTAAACTCCTGTATAGACATGCATGAATATATAGCTTGTAGTTGAGATGGCTTAATTTGTAGTAGTGATTAATGGCTATTAGACAGTTCATTCACCCATTGAGTAGGCAGTGAGTCTTCAATCCTGAGATGACTATCCTGCAGATATATTTTTGGAGTCACAAAGTTTTATAGAAAAGAAGAATGAAGAGAGGGTCCTGAGAGACTAAAGGATTGAAACAAACAACAAAAAGAATCCTGCTAACAAAAGCAAACCCTACAAAGAAGACTGAAAAATATAGGCTAGCAAGAACCACACGAGTATGACTTAAGCCTGAAGGAGAAAATAGCCCTGCGTAGCACATGATGTTGTGATGATTAATTTTCTGTGTCTGTTGGCTAGGCCGTAATGTTTCCAAATATTTGTTAAAACACTTCCCTGAGAGTTTCTGTGAGAGTAATTTTGCATAATATTAACATTTAAATTGGTAGACTTTGCTATCCTTGCTATCTGTACATCAAAGTCCCCAAAAGAACAGAAAGACCTAAGTGAGAGAAAACTCCCAGCATGCTACCTTTGGGCTTCAGCTGTAACGTCAGCTCTGCCCGGCACTAACGGATGGCCTTCGGGCTCAAGCTGGAGTATAAGTTCTCTTTTTAACAGTTTCATTTTAAAAACAAAAACGTAGATGTTCAGATACTTTAAGTAAATTATGTCATAAATGAGACAAATGATGAAAAATCATTTTATTTTTAAACATTGGGAGCAGATAAATAGGGCAATAGCTGAAGAGGACAGAGAAAAGGGTGTTTTTTCTTTCTTTATGGGCAACCTGAAGGCATGTTTGAGGACCAGTGCCCTTGATTCAGAAAAGCAAAAGGAAGCAAGGAATGGGGCTTGGATTTCAGTGAAGAGGTGAACTGAGGGCCCTAGTTTATCTGTGGTAAACTGGAAGGTATGGTGAGCAAAGGCACTTTCAGGATGATGGCTTTGCAGTTGGGAAGATGAAACAGTTATCACCTGATTCCCGTTGTTTTTCCTGTCATGGGTAGGTTGTTCTGGGAAGTTTTTAAAGCAAAGCTATAAAACTGTCAAGAGTTGGATCACAAATTTACTAGAAGAGCATGTGTAGGGTTTTCTCACTATCAGTCTTCATAAGTGGAGGATATTTTGAAAGAGTGCCCCTTTAGCAATGTTCTGTTATTTTGTCACTGATTACATACATGCAGGAATAAATAATAGACATATTTTGTGTAACTTGGTTGGGGTTTTACTAAGAAGTGGTGAGGAAAGAAAGGAAAGAGACCTCGAGGTAACGCACATCTTGAAGGCTCCGGCTATGTTGCCTAATGGAACTGTATTATGCTAATTTTTTGGAATGGAGCTTTTTAAATGATAAAATAATATAGAATAAATAAAAAAATGTAAAAAGATCCTAGGGTCAGAAATAGTTGTTAAATGTTTCTTTCTTATTTCTATTTATTTAATGAGAATTTCACTTAAGTCTCAAAATGCTCCTTCAATCAGGTGCCTGGGTGTTCATGAAACTTGTTTATTCTAATAAGATGTTATATTGGTTTCTGGTGTTCATTTAGCTTCCAGTGAATTGTGGCCTGTGTCCATTTTTCACTCTTTCTTAGGTAGAGAGAGATGAAGATCACTAGACTGGTTGACAACGAAGCTTTAGACATTTAATAGACTCATTCAATGTAAACTGGAAAATTGTGCAGATTTAAGTCTGAGCTGCATTACGCTAGAAGCTTACTATGGAAGCTTACCTTTTGATTTGCAACCAATAGCAATAAAAAATATGTGGTAAAAATATGGTCCTCTTTCTAGTCAGGCCAACTTAGTACAGAGTTCATGCTAAATCATTCATGAAACAGTTTGCACATGTTTTATATCCATTTCTTTCTTTTTAGAATAAAGGTGTCATCATGGCTTGTGCGTCTCCCCAAAGCCTCACGCACTCATAGGTGAGGCTTTTGGGAGGTGGCTGGATCAAGGGTGTGCACTACTAGATCAGCTCACTGGTTGGTTTAGCATACTGGGTGTGGCTGAATGGATTTACAGAAGTCCACCTTGGGTGTGGGTGACACTAACCAATGTAGCCTGTGTGGAATAAAAGCGAAAGAGAGGCTCAGAGTGGCTGCATTCTCCCTGCCCTGCCATTTTTCTCCCCTGTGATGCCGCTCTGCCATGCCAGTCTGTTGGAATGCTGTGAGGCAAAATAAACCTTTACTCATCTGACTTGTGTATGTCAGGTATTTTGTCTCACTAACCAGAAAATAACTGAGACAGATGGCTTGTGTATTTCACAGTGCTTGAGGGAGAATTAAGTGAGATGCTTTAGGAAAAAGGCTTTACTGAGTTGCTAGAGGGGGTTTTCACTAGTTGCTGACTTCAGTCCAGAGAAGATTCAGCCTCAGCAACACATCATTATGAGAGCAAAAATAATTATGATAACATCTCACAGATCACATAGTGAGATGATAGCTAAAAATATAGAATTCAAATAATTACTCTGAACCAAGGAATTTCACAGCAATATCAAGTGATTGCACTTCTGCAAATCTCATTGATTTCTGTCAAGTTATTTAGATCTCACTGTTCTCTCAAGTATCTGGGCTTCCACTTCCTTCTCTTAACAAATATTCCAAAGAACCTGACAACTTGATAGTTAAATTAGACTTTTCCATTAGATAGAGCTCTAATGCGTGCATCTCTCTTTCCATCATTTACTGAATTTCAAATGGACATAAAACACTTGTGTCTTGTTTACTATCACCTGGATTGTGAAATAACCCAAGTATTGTCTGAACAGTTCACACTCCACAGCTCAGTTAAAATGATTATCGTAAGCCTTAAAAAGGATCATACCCCATCTCCCATTTAAGTTATATGTTACTTTTCACTGTTTTAATAATAGAGTCTCCAGTTATAGCCTGCAAGGATCTGTACAGCCTGGTATTACCCTGTGGAAACTCAGTTTGACCCACTCTCCTATTCCCTATGATTGTCCTGGGTGTTCTCATTCTTGCAGTACTGTGAGCTCCCTCATAACCCAGTGTGATTACATATGCTACTTTCTGCTTGGAAAGCTCCTTCTTAGATCCCTTAATAATTGCTTCAATTTACTTTGTAGCATGTCTCAGTAGTGAAACGTCTTTATTTATCAGCATATCTAAAATAAGTCTCTTCTTTCTTTCCTTGTTACATTATTCTACAAACTATTTTTATGTCATTTGATGTGTTTGTTGGGTTTTTGTTTTCATTATGAACCCATGCACAGTGGAATACAAGCACACTAATGTTAGAAAGTCGGTCCTCATGTGTATTAGACCACATAAACTAAATTCATGTCTTGGCTTGGATACAGTATAAAATTCTGGGTATGATGAAATTAAAGCACCTCTTTCCAATTATGTTCATTATTCTCATATCCTAGAAAATTCTTTCCACCAATAAAGGTATTCCAGGTTTGATAAAGATATAAGAAGTGGATCCAGATCATATTTCATTTGAGATTGTATTCCACAACTAAATTTCTGGTGGATTCAATAGCCTGGTGATAGACAGGGAGTCTAGATCCCTATGTAACTCTCATTCTCTGGGAAAACATCTTCACCCTCTCCCCACTTCCTCCTATCCTGCCTCTCACACTGCCCAGACCTCAGGGAGCGTGAACTACGTCTTTATTCCTAGGCAAATTTAGCTTCTAGGTAAGGTGAGAAGTTATAAGAACACTGCTAACGAGGTGGAGGTTTTGCCACATTAGGCTTTCATGCCTGCACAATATCCCTGTTAGCTTTCCCTCTTTCGTATTCCCCATACAGAAAAGTAAAGCCAGGGAGACCCCGTGCATGGCCTGATGAGAGTGTGCCTTATACCTACACATTTACAGTTTTGTGAACACAGACAAGTACCAATAACCAATTTGATATATTTGAAAAAGATAACTGTTCTTGTCTACAGTGGTACTTTGATTCACAAACTCAATTCATTCCATGCTTCTTGTCAGGAAACAAATTGGTAGTAAACTAAATCAAAATTCCCTATAAAATTCAATGTAAGTAAATAAGGCTAATCTGTTCTGAATCATATGCATTTTTTAATCCACAGAAATGCAAAACAAAGTACAGTGCAGTATGAAGAGAGAGAAACTAACCTTGCTTGAGGTGGCTTCTGGCACGGCGGACAGGAAGGTAGATGTGGAGGAGGTCATTATATTGGTTGTGCTTCAGAAGGACAGTGGGGAGATCTTCAGGGATTTCCTCAAATCTGTCTAATGTCACTTGTTTTTTTACTGTGTTTATATAACTCCCTGCAAATGCAAGACCATGTTATTGTTCTTCTGATTAAACACTCTGTTCACTACATTTATGTAGGGATGGTGCTTCTCAAAGAAACCCTGACACTCATTCAATTTTTCCACAGTGGATTTTATCACATAACTGCTAACCTTTCTCTCTTTCTCCTCTTCAGTGGAATGCTCAACAAACACCATCTGCTGCTCACTCTGGAGTTTAGCAAGTTCTTCCATTGTCAGCCCCCGCTTATGGTTCTCAACAAGCTCCTCTGTGTCTGCATCATTGAGGTCCAGGCCCATACTCTTGCCCACGGACACAATATCCTCCACTACCTGTGTATCACACCCTTCAAAGTCATGTTCAGTGATATATTCTGGCCACAGTTTTCTCCAGGCTGAGTTGAAGGTCCAGTACATGATATGTTCTCAGCTTTGTCAGTGGAGGACATTGGAATGTTTTTCTAGAACTCTTTCAGAGTCAAGGACATCTCTTCAGTGATATTAAAACACGTGGAGAAGAGCACTTTTGTGTACAGCTCTTTGAAGTTGCAGATCACTTGCTGGTCCATGGGCTGCAGAAGAGATTTCACATTAGGGGAGGAACTTGACCTTTATGAAATCACACTCAGCATTCATATTGTTCACCAAGTGGCAGGACACTGTATATCAGAAAAAGGCACCTTTCATGCAGCTGGCAGAAAGATATTTCTTCATGGTGAGTACAAACACCTCATATAGTCATTCCATGAACAACTGCCTCAAAACCCAAGCTTTCCCATTGGCCCTCTACATGACAGGCAGCCTGGCCTTGTTCACATTCTGTTCCTTGAATGCTGAGGGGTCTGGGAATGGTATCCAGTAGTGGCTTAATCTTCAGATTGGTGCTTGCATTCGTACACACCCTAAGGGTCAACCTGTCCTTCATGGGCTTATGTCCTGTTGATATGGGAAACCAATACCAATACCATTATGTATTGTAGTGCCATTTTAAGGCTTAAGTTTTTGTTTCCTTAAGATGCTTCTTTTAAATGTCGTCATATTTTCCTAACCCAATACCACCCCATGCTGTCATAAGACTGCTTGTCCCCTATGTAAAATGTCAAACACCTTTGTTCCTTTGTCACAAAGTAAGCCCATGCTTTGTAGTATTTTTGTAGCTGCACTAAATCATATCAGCATCCCTTCCAGGCCTGGAACTAGACCCAGAACTAGAACGGTATAACTATTCTCCCCTCTTGCCCTTTGGGGTTGGTGCTTGTGCCCACCACCGGCCCTTAATGAACTTGCTTGTTTCTTAATTCAGCATCTGTGGGTGACTCAATGAAATAAGGGCATTTGCCACAACACTGGCAGTGCCTTTTCCTCCTGTGTGATACAAGTTCTGTCGCATCTTCCTTTAGAAGAGCCCTGTTTCATCGCAGTTGAACACATTCAGTGACATACCTTCTGCCTTCACAAATTCTGTGAATTCTTTCTTGTGGACTTCTGCGGCAACCTTGTCAGAACTGGAAGCCTCACCATGTCTCACCACACTGTGGATGCCACTTCTCTTGAAAAATGTAACCAGCCACCCTCTACTGGCTTTCAGTTCACCATGTGGTCCTCTTGTAGTGGTGTTTTCTTGCAGTAAATCATGTTTCCCGGCTTTTGCACAGGTCATAGCTTCGCTAATGACATCATCTGCCTGCTGTTTCTTACTCAGCCACACTGACAACAGTTCCCACCTCTTCCAGCACCTGTGTCTTCTGCTTTGTTAACATCATCACCCCTTTTGCCGCATCAGCTCCTTGATGACATCTTTATTCTTCAAAATAAATGAGACCGTCAGCGTCACCATCATGTGCTCTGAGGCCAGGTAATTCACAAGGGTACCACGCTTATGCTTTTCTACAATTCCTGCTTTAATTCAGTAGTTATTTCCCTCAAAACCTTCTTCCTACCATTCTTGCTCTGCACTTCTTGTCCCCATCATTACGTTTGCACTTTCTTTTTCCTGCCATGCTTGCTCTGTGTGCTCTTTAGAACCGTGCTGCGTCGAATGGTACTGCCCTGTGCTGTATGGGCTAAAAAGCACACAGCAGAGCTTCACAGCAAGTGTGCACAGGACTGTCTGCCATCCTGATCTCGACTACAGGAAGAAGGCAGAGAGCCATGTTCATGTTTGTATGGGGAAGAGGCCCAAAGTCCTATTTGTCACCTGACGCAGAGCTCTCAATCAATAGCAAAATTTTGCAGAGTGCTTCACTTCATGAACCAAACTGTGAATAAAAGCTTTCATTAGTGTAGGTCTTACTGTAGTAGTCAAAGAAATTAAGTAATGGCAAATCCTAGCCCAGCAGGAAATAGTGCTTTACTGGATATTAACCAGCATAAACTATTAAAATATTTATTCAGCTAATTAATATTAATGTCTCATGTTATGTCTGAAAGGGTTCACTTCAAGCCTCAGGGTTCCTTCTGAAGATATTTACAAGGTCTTCTGTAGCAGGCATATTTTTATTAGCAAAAAGATATTTTTCTTTAAACAGATGTAATTACTGGAAGAAATGACAAGGATTTAAAAACAGCATTGTTGTGGTCAATGATTTTGTTTCTACTCTTGCAACTTTCGCTCTCTCTTGGAGAGATGGGTCTCCTCGCTGTCTCTGGCAGCAGCATTATGAAGATATTCAGATATGTTGTATGAGTCAGTCAGTACCACTGTGGAGAACAAGCGCTCACTAGCCTCGGGGATGCACACTAAAGGTCACCGGGCTCTATTTCTGTCTACTTGAAAAGCGGTTTGGCAAAGTACAACATGGACTTTGGGGCCACACAGCTTTGGGCATGAGTCCTGGGTCATCACTTGCTAGATATGTAGTGCTCCATGACTCGTTGCTTTTTATTAGCAAAAAGATATTTTTCTTTAAAAAGATATTTTTCTTAAGCATCCACAGCAGGAATAAAATTTCTTTTACGGGATTATTGTGAGGGCTAAGCAAGAGGATGTATGTATCCCTATGCAGAATCACTGTTATTAATAGGTCCTTGTTTGTTCTTGGGATAGAAAAATTGTTTGGAAATGGATAAACAAGGAAATAGATGAAGCCAGATTTCAGAATAAAGCAAGTTTTAAGTTGTGTACGTTTGCAAGCTTGCAATTTCTTTACATTCAACACTTGAAACTTCACTTCTATCCCATTTAAATTTAGAGATTGAGGAACATTAGTGAAGATTGACATTTATAGGCTGTCGTTTTGGTTCTACCATTTCCCCACTTTTTCTGTCTCCAAAAAGAAGAAAATCTTGTAATTGATTAGAAATTAATTTTGCTTTAATGGTGACACATAGCAAACTTAGATATACATCTGATTTAAGACAAAAGTTGTATGGACTTTATATGGATATATTACTAACCTGAACTGGTTAAATTTTCCTCTCAAACATTGCATGCCAGGGCCGGGATATAGCTCAGTGGTACAAGTACAAGTGCAAGTGCCTTGCAATTGCAAGGTCCTAAGTATGATTTCCAGTACCAAAAAAATAAAGAAACATGGCATGGCAAATTATATTATCTAAAGTTTGTTGTAATTAGAAATAAAAATACTAGAAATTTTAACAAAAAAATCATACCCCAAGAAAACCTATGCTATTAAAGGTGATATTTATGGGATTTACATTATATATCAGGTTTGGTTCGAGCCTGCTTATTTATTTATTTATTTATTTATTTTATTTATTTATTTATTTCAGTACTGGATATTTATCAAAAGCTGGGTTAAATAACCCTAAGTTATCACAGGCTGATCAGGTCCACAATCTCCCAAGCAAATGGATGGAATAAGGTATAAATAAAAATGAGACAGTGGAATATGATTTCAGGGCTTCCAGGAGGGACTAATTCTCTTTCAGCTTCTATATTTTCTGAATTAGCCAAAGACTTTTCTGGCCCACATTTATTAGGTTTACAACAAGGGAGGGGAAATACTGAAGAAAGTTCAGGAATCTGGGCAGGACTTGGGAATCCTTTCAAGGACTCCACCAAGTAACATTATGTTAATTTAGGAGAACTATGTAACCTCCAGGAAGGCCTCCACAGCAGCACTGAGATGCCTGAAGCCATAGTCTCCTTGAAGTTAATAGGGGTAGGAGCCAGGATTCCTTTGCTGTGGTCAGCTTGTCCTTGAGGTGTCATGGTGTCACAGGTCAGTACAGGCCTCAGCAGTGACCAGTGACTCAGAGAGGTTCATTTACTATGAATCAGCTGCCCATCTGCAGACAAGGTTCCTAAGTCTCAGACAACTCAGAAGTAAATGTGAAAAGCCAGTTGGTTAATATTAAATCCTGCTCAGAGCCGCTTTGTAGTGGTCCCCAACAGATACTGAACTTTGACATTTCTTATGAGCTACATCCCCAGTCCCTTTATTTTTTTTTTTTATCTTGAAACAGGGTTTTGCTCAGTCACTAAGTTGCCCAGGCTGGGCTTGAACTTATGTTTCAGCCTCCCAACATGTAGTGAAACACATTTTGTATATTCTTAGTTACATTTTTTGTTTCTGAAACAAAATACCCAACACCCAAAATTAAAGGAGGAAAGCTTTATTGTAGCTCAGTTTGTAGAGGCTTCAGTTCATAGCTGGGTGGCCCCAAGGCGGAATGGCATGGCAGAGGGGCATCAGAGAACAAGCAGGCAGAAGGCAGCAAGCAATAACCGCGATCCTTTTCTGCCCTTATATTTTATTCAACCTAAACTCATCGAAGTCAAATGTTCTCCTTCTAGTCCTCAGTCTTTCTGAAGTACACTCTTACATATAATAAAAATATAGGACTCAACTCCATTTTTCCACATATAATTAAAAAGTTTTCCAACAATGTGCATTGCAATTGTTTTTTTCTCCTTTGATTGACAAGATTATTTTGAGCATATATCTCTATTCTGTACAATAAAAGGGCTGTTTCTCTGCTGTCTGTTTATAAGCCAACGTCATACTGCTTTAATCTTAATGGTATTACTTACTCCTTTTTTTGCTATCTTTTTTCTTCAAACCCTTAATTCTACCATATTAATTATGGTGTTCATATTTTCTGTTCCTCAAAAAACTCAATGTATTTCTTGATAAGGATGCATATAAAGGAATATAAAATTAATACAAAGTATGATAATAAAGCTATTAATACTTTATATCATTATGATGTTAACTTTAACTAATCTATGAACTTAGCATATCTCCCCATTTCCTCAGATGGTTTTTATTTACTGTCCTTAATGGAACTTGAAAACATTCTCTTAAAAGATTTTATGTACTCTTTGTAATTTGATTTTAAATTGGAATGACCACAAAGTACTTTGTACTTTGTACTCAATATTGACAAAATATACAAATGTGGATTTTATCAACTATTAACATAAAAGTGGAGAAATAGTAACCATGGTCTGCTGATGGGAGAGTAAACCAGTCCAATACTGAGATAGCTACTGGGGGCTCATTTTGTTGCTCTGTCTTGACCACTTCAATGTCCTGAATTGATTCTGTGTTTACCTCTCACGGTCACTATGACTTTGGGAAAGAGCCAGAAGTCACACTGTGCCAGATCCAGTGAGTAGAGTGGGCGAAGACACATTACAATATTTTTACAAGCTGCCTGTCCATCAGACGGTGCTCAGCAGCAGCATTTGCTGTACTTTTTATCACACTTCTTAAAGATATTAATGAAAGAAAACATTCAGAACTGCTTCAGAAAGTTGAAGGATGATAGATACATGTGTTCAAAGTGAAGCGAGTATTTTGAGGGGGCTAAATGACAATGTGTCTTTTACTCTAATAAAGGCTTTACATTCGAACACTCACTCTATCTTTTGATCACTCCTTATGCTAGCAAAGCTTTCAACAATGTTTAATTTCTCTTTTTTTCTTGGATAAAATAACCCTGAAAACCACAGACACAATCTTACATAAATAATAAAAACATGCATCATACAACATTAGCTGTTTTCATCAGGTATTATTAAGGGCATATGTAAAATATCTAAGAAAGAGAAAAGATTTAAGAAGAAAAGTATAACTAAGAATCTAATTTTGCATGGATTATTCCATCTTTTGTGTCTAAGCTTCAAAAGATATGTTTTTTGATAAATTGTAAAAATCTTACTAAGGCCATAGAAGTCATGCTAGTCAGTTTCCAGTATAAACATAATAGCAGAAGTACCTGTAATTTTCTTTTTTTAAATAAATAGCCTCTGCATTTTTAATTTCTTAAAATATTTACACGACAGTCCAAGAGTATCTCAGAAAATAAAACAAGAATTTTACATGATTATTTTGAAAGTTCTTTGAAATTTCTGTAGACTCAGTCATGTAAATCTGTTTCAGAATAGTAAACATTTCAGAAATATAGTGATTTTACACAAAATCACACTCCTCTAAAATGTAGTTAAAAGCTATAACAGAAACAGAAACACAAATACTTTTCTAGGAGATATATATTTGGCATTTCAAGATAATGTTAAGGGAAAAGTTTTCAAATGTAAATAATGTCTAGATTTTTACTTTCTATCATCAGATAGAGACTTTGGGTCTTTGCTGGTTCAGAGCTGACTTCAGCAATTGGAGCAATGGTTCCACTGTAATGAACTTGCATCCCCGCAGATATATGCACTTTTTCAGCACAGTATTTGCTCTTTGATAGCAGTTTCCAGTAAGGTGAGGCCAGATAGTTCAAATAAGTTGAGTGCCCAGTTGTTTTATGTATACATTTATCCAATGATTATTTAATGTATCTAATTAGTTTGTCCTATTTCACTCAAAATGAATCCATAATAAGTGTATATATTTTAGTGAAATGTAAACTGAACTTGTTTCCATTGATGGCATTCAAATACGTTAAACATGGTTAAAGCTCATATTCTGTCCATTTTGATTAAAATGCAGAGTACTAACATCTTGGATCATAGCCCAACCATTTATCTGATAGTAGAAAAGCTGAAGTTATATTTTAAAATTCAGTTGGGTAAGAAGGTCTCACAAATTTACCTCTTTTTGAAACGTATGATAGTTTTTCCTAGATACCAGCATGAAAAAGTAAAATTTCGTTCACTTTCATGATGTACAAATATGTGTGTCTATTTCCATCTTCCAAGGTGAAGACAAGCTTCCATTTTTAACAATAAAGGAGAAGAGATTTTCCTTTAGAATTATGGTCACAGTCTGGAAAGTGGACTGAGAAGCACTAACTCGAGGCTGATGAAATATATAAGGAAAGTTGCAATACAAAGCAGGGAGGTGGGAAAAGCAAACATGTTCTCACCAGACCTCCTTTGCAAACGCATTTGTCTTTTCCTCCCATATTTAGAATCCCAAGTTTTAAAGTTCTCATCACAATATTTTATACCATAAATCATGTAAGATTCAGTATCCCTCAGCTCAATGATCTACAACTATTAAAAAATAACGTTGTCCTTCTTTCACCAACAGAGTGAAAAGAAAACCCATGAACTGGGAAAACTTTTAGCCAACTGTCCCTCAGACAAAGGACTTCTATCTAGAACATATAAAGAATTTAAAAACTTAGGCCTCCAAAATCAAACACCCCTCCAAAACTGGGCATCTGAGATGAACATACACTTCTCAGATGAAGAACACAAATAAATATATGAAAAAATCTGCAACATCATTGGTCATTTGAGAAATGCAAATTAAAACACACTGAGATTCCATTTCACCCCAGAAAGAATGGCTGTCATCAAGAAATCAACCCATAACAAATGCTGGAGGGGCCATGGGTAAAAAGGCACCCTTGTCCACTGTTGGTAGGAAAGTAGACTGATACAACCACTGTGGAAATCAGTGCGGAGATTCCTCGAAAACCTAGGATTAGAGGTCCCATTTGACCCAGCTATTTGCCTTCTGCATATTTTTCCAGAAGAACTGAAAACATGATACCACAGTAATATATGTGCACCCATGTTTATAGCAGCACAATTTGTAATAGCTAAATGTTGGAAACAACCCAAATGCCCATCAGCAGAGGAATGGATAAAAAAAGATGTCTTTTTATAAAATTGAGTACTACCCAGCTATTAAGAAAGATAACCTTGGCTCTTATAGGTAAATGGATGCAACTAGAGACCATACTCATGAGTGAAATAAATCAGACTCCCATGGGTAAACATCGCATTGTTTACCTAGGGTGAGAAACTGAAAAAGTAAATAAAATCCAAAAGGTACAATAGATACTGTGAAAGGGAAAACACTGCTCAAAAGGAAAGGACAACTGGGATGGAGAAAGGAGAAAAGAAGGGAGAGAAAATTTTTAAATAAATATATATATACACACACAAACAAGATAGCTAAGATAATTGTAGTAATAAATTTCCATTAGTTCATTGAAAGGAACGGTTAGTGCTTGTATTGCTTGATCAATTTTGTATGCCTGTATCTTGTGATCTGAGTAACTACTTTGAAGATAATAATATGCAATATAATAACCATTGTTAACTTCCTATCATCTTGTTTTGAAATTCTGTATCGTATCCATAAGATGAGAGGTAGTTACATTTTAGTTGAACTTCCACACACCTGGCACACGCACAAGGGAGAAACCCAGAAGCACCGAGGTCCGCCCCTCTGGTCTGAGGAGTTTGCAGCGCCCACAGGTTCATTTGAGTGGGCGGCTGAAGACCCTGTGCTGATGCCCAGAGCAGGGGGTGCTGGGCTGCTCTGCGGACAGCATGGACAGCCTTGGGCATCTCTCAGAAACCGAGCAAATTTCCTTGCATGTTTCCAAACATAGATTTCATTGATTCTCTCCAAAGCTGCTATCTCACTAAGAAATTTACTTCATCATCTGCAGAGATGGAACAGCACTGAAAACCTTCCGTTCTGAAGGGCTTCTTTCATACTTCCTTCTAGAAGGAAGCATGTGCCAAATCTCTCCAGTCAGGGAATAAGAACCCCAGGCCAGGGGGGCTGGCCCTGCAGTCCAGCAGACCTGTCCAGCACTCATACTCCACATGACTGTGCTTCACATGAAGAGCTATGGAGCAAGCTGTTTTTATTTCCTCACTGTTGAGCTTTACTTCTTTTAATTTTGGGGCTGGGACTTGATTTTAGGCATAAAAGGTGTTTCTTGAGCAGTACAACTGTTGGACAAAACATTCCACCTTTCTGCATTCTTGTGAGACTGTACATGTCCTTTCCTGCCAACATGCTGATGATCTCATGGGGATTTGGTTTATTGAAGTGATCATTAAACTGAAAATAATTTTTGATATATTTGCCATGCTTCTGAAACACATGAAGCACTGTTTAAATCATCATGATGGCACATTCTGTAGGTATAACTTTAACATCTTCCTTTCCAATCTCCAAGCTCCCTATGTATGCATGAAAGATACCCACTTTCCTGTACTAATCCAGCCAGTGACTGTCTCCAACATTCCACATTTGACCATTTTATATATATATATATATAAGTGATCCTGATTCAAGGTCAACTGCTCAACTGTTACCTCAGCTCTTTCCCCACTCCTGTTGACCCTGTGCTTCCTGTCCACTTCCTCCTGACCCTCTCTGCTCTGTTCTCACCAGCCCCTCCTTACCCCAGTAGATCTGATGAGAGTAGCATACTCTGAGCCAGGCGGGCAGCTGCTAGAACCCAGCAAGGATCCACAGGCTCCTCAAATGACAATATTGTGCTCCTTGTCTGACACAGTGAGTGGGAAGTTGGGTAAGGAACTGTGGTTCGAAGAAGCAGCTCTTCTTGAAGTTGCTGTTGCCAAAGGACCATTTATTTCTGAGAAAACCTTGATCCTCCAGTGACCTAATGCTTGCTCATGCTACAGAGGGAGTTTGACAGAGAATGTGATGTGCAGCTTCAGCAGAAAATTAAAAATCAATGGCAATAGCAAAGTTTCCATTTTCTTTAAAAATTACTGAAAAGTCCATCCTTTTGAAGATAGTGATAGCTCTGAAAGTGAGGTTGACTGATGACACTCCCATGACTCCTATAGACTAGAAAAGTCAGTTCCTACTCCTAAAAAGGGGCTGTCTGGAAAAGGAAAAGATATCACCACCAGATACGATGGAGTGACCAGTAGAAGAAATAATAGAGCAAGAACGGAAAATTTTGTACATGGGTTTCAGGAAGGAATGGAAATGGATTTAAAGCATTTAAAACTAGCAAACCATGCTTTCAAAGCTGTAGGCAGCATGCCTACTCAGAAGACTGTCGGAGTGCCCACCTCCTTGGAAAGAATGTATTCGATGTTTTCTATATCACCACTTCATAAGTAGGACATCTGTCAGCTTCACATTACGATATCACTGACATTTCTGAGCAGAACTGTACTAAAATAGGCACTTAAATGCTTGACTGAGCACTGATCTGTCACCTGATTTTCCTTGTATAACAATAGGAAAGCTACATAAATCTTTTTTTGATTTGTAAGCTCTAAATATCAATGCAACAGCTTTTCAAAGATGTCCCAATGCATAGGTCCTGCCTCATCTGAACTGGCACACAACCAAAGGCAGCTTACCATCTTTAATAGGTGTTTTAGCTCAAGTTTGCTTACCATAAATTGTAAAAAGTTCTAAAATTGTAAAAAGTAATAAAAAGGTAATTTTATTATATAGTAGCAGAAATAAAATAGGTCTTGTCTCTCTCTAGGTCCCTCTCTTCACATCACCTACAGACACTTTCTTTCCAAAATGAGCCTAACAGAGAGTTCATGAACAAAAATGAAACAGCAAGGGAAACACTCCAAAGAATCAATAACTGGGACCTCATCCTACTGAAAAGTTTTTGTATATCTAAAGAAATCACCAGCAAAGTAAAAAGAAAACCCATAAATTGGGAAAAAATCCTAGCTGGCTGTCCCTCAGACAAAGGTCTTCTATCTAGGACATACAAAGAATTAAAAAACATGTACCTGACCAGATACAAAGACCCAATCCAGAAATGGGCATCTGAGACAAATACACACTTCTCAAATAAAGAAATACAAATGGCAAATAAATATATGAGAAAATGTTCCACATCCTTAGTCATTCGAGAAATGCAAATAAAAACAACACTGAGATTTCATCTCACCCCAGTAAGAATGGCCAGTATGAAAAAATCATCCAATAACAAATGCTGGCGAGGCTGTAGAGAAATAGGGACTCTATTACACTGCTGGTGGAAATGCAGACTGGTGCAACCACTGTGGAGAGCAGTTTGGAGATTCCTCAGCAAACTAGGTCTAGAGGTTCCATTCAAACCAGCTATTCCCCTTCTGGGTATTTTCCCAGAAGATCTGAAAACATATCACTCTGATATATGTGCACCCATGTTTATAGCAGCGCAATTTGTGATAGCTAAATTGTGGAAGCAACCCAAATGTCCATCCACAGAAGACTGGATTAAAAAACTGTGGCATTTTTATATAATGGAATATTATTCAGCTATAAAGGGGGACAGATTTGGGGCCTTTGTAGGCAAATGGTCACAATTGGACACCATACTCATAAGTGAAATAAATCAGAGGTACATGTGCAGGCAACATATTGTGTCACTGGTGTAAGAACCTGAGGGTGGGAACATAAACTAAGAGACATGAAGGAAATCTGTTCAAAAGTAAAGAACAGATGAGACGTGGGAAAGGAGAAAAGAAAGATGCAAAAATGTATGTATGAATGTATGTATGTGTATACATATGTGCAGGAGGGCTAACATGGTTCTGCTATTGTCTTATGTCACTTAATGGTATGGAATAGTTGATGACGGGTTGTTTGATCAATCTTGTATGTCTATATGTGTTCTCTGGAGCATACATTTTGAAGATATCAATATGCAATATAACTATTGTTGGTTTTCTGTTGCTTTGTCTATAATTCAATTCTGATTATACAGTTATTGAGCTACTTTGTGTCTCTTAATGCTTTTGGTTTTTTTTTTCTTTCTTTCTTTTTCTGTTGTTGATGTAGTTCTTTTTGCTTTCACACTTTAAAAAGAAGTTGTACTACTGACTTAGGTCACTTTATTGTAAGGAATAGTTGATGATTAAATGTCTGATCAATTTTGCATGTCTATATCTGTTTTCCTGGATATACATTTAGAAGTTATCGATATGTAGTGCAGCGACCATTGTTGATTCCCTGTCACCTTATCTGTAACTCAGATGCGATTGTACTATTCTTATGCTACTTTGTGTCTGTTTGTTAATATCTTTTTGCTTTTATACTTTAAAAAAAAATATGAGCCTAAATATTCATAGGCCAGAGCCTCATTGCCTGTGTTGTTTGCCTGTGCTCAATGCCTATCACTTAACAACCTCCCACCAAATATTTATTCAGTGGAAATAAGTAATTGGGATTCTTTCAGATATCTAGATCATCTCCACACAGTATAACACTGTTGCTTCACCTTCATTAATGCTTTCACCATAATGTGTTTCAGCCACTTTCTGGTGACTAAGATGCAACACCCAACACCCACAAGTTAGAGAAAGCCTTATTTTGGCTTATGGTTTCAGTCCTTGGTTAGCTGGCTCCAAGGCATAAATGGCACAGCAGAAAGGCACGGCAGACAAAAAGCTGTGCATGTCATGGCAGCTTGGAAACAGGAAGAGAGGCAGGGACAGAGGGCAGAGCTGGGGAAGAAGACACACACATCCCAGGCACCTGAGACCTGCCTTTTCCCACAGGCCCCACCTCCTAACATCACATTCCGCTATGTGCACCTTGTGACTCAGCACCTTCCAAAACCCAATCTCTGAACACACAAGGCTTTTTGGGGGGGGGGGTTTCAGGTCTAAGCCATAATAGTATCTTATTGCCGACTAGAATATGTTGTAATTATCCCTAGTTTAATAGTAAACAATTTTCATTTGCATTGCTAAATACTGAAGTAGTGCAAATAGAAGGAAAAGAGTATATTTCATCAATAGTTAAGACCAGCAGCAATTCTTTCTCTCTCTGGAATCCATCAAATGTCAAATCAGTGAATTACCTGGACATCAGTGGGGCACATTCATGGTGACAAACAGCATCAGACCTACTTGACTGAAGTTTGCGATGAGACCTAATACCACTGAAACAAGGGGGAAAGTATAGTAAGTTATTTAGAGTGAGGACCAAAAATAAAACAAGAAGCAGTGATAGAAGATGCTTTCATTCATTGCTTTATTGAGTCATGGGATTTATCTTTCACATGTTTGGGCATCTGCTACATGCTAAGCAATGTGTTCTTTGGAGTGCTGAAATGGACAGAAAGAGTTCCTGTCCACATAGTAGTAAGACTGGATGAAGATACAGGTAAATAAGCAATTAAAAATATGTGATAAGCACAGTTTTAGAAGAAAAATACTGAAATAGACAGCCAAGAAATAGAAACATACAGTCAAGCTATTTGACCCAGTATAGGGGCTCTACAAAACATCCCATCTAGAAATATTTAGTAAATCAGATTTGGAGGTAACATTAGCCTCCTCCCAGTAAGAGCACGGAGGAGGTAAAAAGAATGTTTTATACAGAGGAATCAGGTCTGAAGAAAGAAAGCATGGTTTATTTAAAGAAATAAAATCTATAGCTTTCATCATCTTGCTGAATTCGATTAGTGGAAGAATATGTGTCTGTAGCAATAGTGCTATTCAGTCTGCACAGATGAAGCAGTGGAAGAGATAAATGTGTTCAAATCCTGTGTAAACGCACATCTTATGCTCATTTAAGCAAAGTTAATCCCCCCCGTCATTTCAATGGCTTCTTGTTTCTCTCCAATCGCACATCATTTATTTGCTCACATATGGTTAATTCAAAAAGCAAATAAAATGAACAACTCTTCCTTTCAAACTTACTTAATCCATTTATTAGTCAACAAAGAACTAATTCAGTCTTTGTATGCAGAACACATAAAAAAGGTATGCTGTTCTGATTTTATGAAACTTTTTTGTTGGTTTTTAAACATTTTTTAAAAATTTTTTTTTTTTTTTTTTGCAGTACCAGGGATCGAACTCAGGATTTTGCACTTGCCAGGCAGGTGTTTATTTCACTGAGCTATATCCCCAGCCCTTATGTAACTGTTTTGAAGGAAAAAATTGATCAGGAAGTCATTATTTACCTCTTAAACTGTCTTAACCTCCTCAGTCACCTGGAGACCTAAAACTCTGCAGACAACACATTCGATCCAATGTTGTATTTATTCCCTTAATATGATACTTTAAGTTCCATATGAGTTATTTTAATTTTTTGTAATAATTTAGACTGGCTGATGGAATTTTTTCATTTCAATCTAATTTACCTTTATGCCTAGGAACAAAAGATTTCTTATTGGCAAATTATTTATGCAACAATCATGTTAAACAAAAAAAAAATCTTTCCAATATTTATATGAATTGTATTTTGAAAATACATATGTATTTACTTTGTTGCTTTAGTTCTCATTGAATTTAGCAAAGGTAGGTGCAAATCTACTATATCATAGATGTCAAAGGGCTATTTCAATGCTAAAATAAAGTGTTTTCACCAATTTTATATAGTCATAATAGCCTTGTGTTATGGTTGATACATTGTGTCAACTTAGGGAATCTAGAGGTTTGGCTGAGTGATCCAGCAGGAAGCCAGGGTGCTTACTTTGTATACATCCTGAGCCTATGGAAGAGGAGGGCATGGAGATTGTGTGAGAGATACAAGCCCCCTGCGTGGGGGTAGACTGTTTACAATGTAAGGGAGGGAAAGAGGCTGCTTGCAGCCATTCTGCCCTTTTGCGCTGTTTCTTTTTGTTTTTTTTTTGCTGTGCTCTGCAGCCGTGAACATTTGCCCTCTGCTATGTGCCGCTCTGCCTCAGAACCAGCCAAGTATGGACTGAGGCCTCCACAAACCGTAAGCTAAATAAACCTTTCCTTTCTTCATTTTGGGCATTGGGTATTTTGTCTCTGCAACGAGAGAAAAGTAACCAAGACAGGCACTTGACCCCTGTGGCCAAGAGAGAGGAAAGTTTGGCTACTGCTCCAAGCGGCAGCAGATCTTGGCCCTGGCTTTAAGTGCATGCAGAATGCAGGAGTTCTGAGGTTAAAGAGGCTTCCACCCGGATTTCAGAAGGCCTGGGAGGCCAGGCAGTGTGCCCTGGAGAGGGCAATATGCGAAGCTGTGAGTGTGAAGCAAAAGGTGCCCTGGAGACCAGAATTTCAGAAAAGACAGGACCGTAATGATCTGAGGACAGCTGCAAGGACGGAGCAAAGCAGGCCTAAGAGAGGAGGCTAGAGAGGGGGCGGTGGTCTGCGAGGGCTGAGAGGAAGGAGGCTGGTCATCGGGTGAGGGCTGAGCAGCAGCTTGGGAAGACTGGGGATAAGGTGGAGGAGCAGCAAAAGCCAGGGGACATCATGAGAGGATTTTGAAACAACAAAGGGGGTTTCGAGTGAAGAGTCTGGCAGTGCAGAGTAGCCTATTTAGGCTACCCCACAGGCCTACAGGAGAGAGGGGCATGCTCTGAGAGCAATAAAGGCCTGTACATAGGAATTTCCTTCCATTTATTGTTGTGATAGCAAAAATTATCTAGATCTCTGAGGATATTAGTATGAAAAGCACCTTCCCTATGCCATCGGCTCCCATTGCCAAGTTTATATTGGGGCCAGGCTGTTTTGCAATAGAAGCCTAACTGTTTTCTTTTGATGCTGTCTCTGAACTCCAAAGCATCTATACTGGCCAAGAGACAGCCAAGCAGAGTGTCTTTTGGAGGATGGGTATTAGTATTGCCCATTTTGTGGCTGAATTAAAGGTGAACCAGAGGCTTAACAGCCAGATCTTGAAAGCCCTGAGAGGGACGGCACTCTTGCTGGGGTGTGAGAAAGGAGAAAATGCCCAAATCTGTCCTCCCAATCATCATCAAGAAGGCAAAAGGGTGTCCCAAAGATGTAAAAGGAAGAGAGTCCTGATGTGGGCCCACTGTTTTTGGAAAATGAGAGAGGAACTCCCAGAATGGAAGGAGGCTCACCTGTGGGAATTACAGCTGGCTGGTGTTCAGTGGAAGGTTGCATCAGCAAATGTCAGGCCAAAGGAGAAAAGGAAACGTGGCTCACTGGTGCGGGAGCCCAAACCAAAGGGAGGATAATTTCCCCTTCGTGGGGCCTCACGGCCTGCACAATCTGTCACAGCACCAATATGTTAAGTTTTTGCGGGGCAAGTAAAACAGAACAAAGTAAGAATGCCTTTATTGTGGGAGTAGAGAAGACCACAGGAGGGAGGGGAAATGTGGAGCTTCTGAGGGTCTGGCTGGGGGAATAATGGCTATATAGGGCCAGGTTAGGGATGGGGTTTAGGGGGCAGTCTGCGTGATGCAGTGGGAAGTGATTGGGCAGGAAATGGGAAGAAGGAAACAGGATGTTGTAAAAAGGAAGTAGGAAGTTGTAATTTTACTGGGGAGGAGGAAGGCAGGCTTGCCACATGGCCTCTAGTGGCCCATGCCACATTGGAATGCTGCCATGATGACTTGGAAGAATTTCTATTTAGGCAGAAACCCATAACCTAATAAGGATGGTGATTGGTCCATTTACAAACTTCTCAGAATGCTATACACAGAAGGTCTTCCTATCAATTCCAACAGAAAAAGTATTTTTGGTCCATCAGAGTATGAGTGCACAGAAAAGGGAAACTGGTATGGTAACGGAGTGAAAAGGACATAAACTACATTGTTTTTCCTATTTGTTCTGTAGTGTCCGTTGTTTTCTGTTGATAGTTTTATTGCTCACAAATAAAGAGGGTTTCTCTTTGCCCAAGGTGAATTGTTTCTTTTGTCTTTATTTGCTGTATAGAAGTAATCACCATTACTAGAATATACAGGAGGCATTTTATACATTGAAGATAGTTTTTTAAATACTATCTCTGCAGCAGATAATTAAGTATTACATGAGAGAATATGGTATAACATGTGATGCTGCCACACAAATGTTTGTTTATACTTTAGGAATTTCTTTTTATAAAGTTTCCTGTTTTCTAAAACTATAAGCTGCTTTGCAAACATGTGTATCTCTTTTGTTTTCTTCACACTTTCTGGGCACTACACTGATATCTTTAACTATCTAGAAAGTCCAAGTAGATGCTTTGACCAGGGCAGTGACTAAGAAGTGCTTTATGAAATCTCATAACTGACTCCACCTCCTGTATCTGCGCCTCCTGTTCCACACAGATAAAATCAAGTCAAATGGAACATGACACTCTCAGAATGAAAGGAATTACTGGCAAGATAACTGCATGAGTGGTGACAGGAAGAATTAGTTCTATATTTGGCCAAGGTGATTGGGATAAGTTAGAAAGGAAGGTTTCCAAGATAATTTCACATTAACTGAACACCTCTCTGCTAGAGCCTTCCTGGGTCATAACTCCACCACTTGGATCTGCCTGGATACTAGAGGCCACAGAGAGGAAGATTCATCTGTGTCAGCCACAGAGTGCCATTTTCAAAGTGCTCATTACACCCACTTTTACAGGAAGCAATTACTACTGTACCAGCACAGTTTTTGAAAAATAAAGTTATATAAATGATTCTTCTATTTTATAGCAAATCTAAAAAGATGAAAGAGAAACAGTTTATGGGTTTCCTTGATTTGTGAACACTTTTCACCTTAATTCATGGGGATTTCTTCCCGATTGTGAAATTTGTTGAAGTCCTGGAAAAATGAATGTGTAAGTGTAATTTTTGGGTCTTAAAACCAATTATTTGGTTTTCCATGTTTATTTCTCAAACTTTTTGATGTTGGAACTTGTATTTGGACTTTGACAGTCAACATAACCCTGTAGAGATCTCTTACAGCTTGGCTTAGAGTGTCCTTCAAAGGCTCCTGTGTCAAAGGCCTGGTCTCCAGGGTGCCGGTGGTCAGAGGGTGGGGAAGTGACTGGATCGGGAGGACTCTGGCCTCATCCATGAATGTTGTCATCATTTGGTGGCATTATTGGGAGGGGAGGTGCTTTAGTTACTTTTCTCATTGTTGACACAAAATATCCAAAGCCTACAAATTAAAAGAGGAAAGGTTAATTGTAGCTCTAAAATGGTCATTTGCTATACTAATACTCTAGTAATGTATTCAGTTTTCTATGAAGATAATCAGCATTTGTAAATACCAATCACAGTGAGTTATTACTTTACTCCAATTAGAAGAGCTATTGTCAAAAAGACAGTAGTAAATGCTGGTCAGGATGTGGAGAAAAGAAGGACAGGCTTACATGCTGTTGTTGGAAATCTAAACTAGCATAGTCATTGTGGGAAACAGATAGAGGTTCCTCAAAATTTAAAAATAGAGTTACCGTATGACCCAGTGATCTCACTACTGTGTACATGTCCAAAATGGATGAAATCAGTGTGTAGAAAAAACATTTGCCCTCCATGTTTATTGCACTGCCATTCTCAAGAGTCATAATGTGGTACCAACTGCAGGGTCCAGCAGATAACGCACACAGAAAGGTAGTGTAGGTACACAATGGAATGTGATTCAGCTATATAACTGTGAAATCCTGCCATTCAGGACAACATGGATGGAGTTGGAGATCCTTATGCTAAGCCGAGCACAGATGGAAAAGTACTATGTGATCTTACTCATGTGGGATTTACAAATGCTGATCTCAGGGGACCCTAGGGAAAGGATTAGAGGCAGGGAGAATGGGGGAGGGGGCGTGAAAGCCTGGCCCACAAGGGCCAAGGAGTTGTGGAGTAAGGAATTCTGCTGTCTACTATAGAGAGAGTGACCATGCCTAAACATATTCCTTTGAATCTTTCAAAATAGATAAGGAGGAAGATGCTGAATGTTCTCACAACAAATAAAAACATCTGAGATGACAGATATTCTAAGTACCTTGATTTGATTATTACACTATCTGCACATGATTTAAAAGGTCACACAGTGCCTGATAAATATGTACAATAATATGTGCTGATTAGAAATAAAGTGAAAAAAGATCACTGAAAATAACATGAAGTTTTAAATACAAAGACCTGTATTCAATTTCTAGCTTAATTAAAAGAAGAGCTAACATATTTAAATCGAAAATTGTGAAATTTTATTTTATCATATTTTATAATTTTCCTTATAAAGAAATATGTTAAAGTGTGTTGATTTTACTATAATTACTATGGGAACATTTTTATAAACTTGATTATATTTTCTTTCAAGTTGCAATAGAACACACGACCAAATTTTATCTTATTTAACATGTAGTATTTATATTAAAGTCCATTACAATAATCTGATGAGACAGGAAAAGGTGAAATATAACTGCATACACACACAAAACTATGCACATACAGTATGTCAGTTACACATTTCTGCCATTTATTTAGAAATTTGAGGGCTGATCATTTTACAACCACCACTGATACAACATATATGAACAGAGAACTTTTTGCAATAGAAGATGAAACTAAAAATAAAATGAATTTCAATTGGCAATACTCCCTCAAAGATCACCCCAGAGAGATATTTTTCTAAACCTGAGCAATACTCTAAAGAACATTAGTTTTATTCCAATCATATACTAAAGTTAACTACAGCATACTAACCACAATTTTAAGCTTCATTTATTCAATGAGCAAGCCTTACTGAACACCTATAATTCGACATGTATTACATACATCAGAAATCAGGAACTCAGACTATGGCCAGTTTGCATGTGCTGTCTGTACCAGGGCAGTGACAACAGTCCTATGTACGTCAGGTTAGTGTATGCTGGGCACTATCTTAGGTACTTATATAATGTTTAGTTATATTCTTTAAAAAGTGAGTGATACTTTTTTAATAAGAGTATTGAATCAATTGATATAATTTAATAAAGCTGTCATTGAAGCCCTAGGGGTTATATAAATATATACTGTTATATGATTCTTTGGATGCACATAGTAGAAAGTAATTTAAATTGCAAAGAGGATAGGATCCTTTAATAAGTATATTGTGATGTCTCTTAGACACCTAACAGGAGAAATATCAAGGGGCCTTGGGAAGTTTGCAGATGATATGAAACCAGAGTCAGCCTCTGCTGTAGTCAGGGGACTACATCCAAGAATAACTAGATTTATACAGGATACATAATTTATAGGATGCTTTTACAGTATTCACCCAAAGAGTCAAACACAGAAGAATACAAGAGATCTGTCCCTGCACTAGAGACACAAAGAATCCAGCTGAGGTCTTGGATCCCACAGCAATGTCCTGCATGAGTCCATCTGAAGACCTAGAGCCCATTGCATTGTCCTCCATGAGTCCAGCTGTAGGCCTAGAGCCCACAACAATGTCTCATGCAAATCTGTAGCAAGGATCTTCACTGGGAAGGTCCAAAGGTCAGTGGTGGAAGCTAGAAAGTCTGTGCCATTGAGGTGAAGGATCTGTGTTACCAGGCTGAGGGATCTGCACTAGAGAGCCAGGAAGCTATGCTCCAGGTAAGGACCAGAGCTCCCCAAAAAGAACTGCAGACATTCTCAGCAAGAGTGAGGACCCGAGCTCCTCTGACAATGAGAGCATCTGAGTTCATATCAGGAAAATCAGCATGACAAGCCTCTCCAGGAGAATCAACAGTGCACCATCTTCCCCTCCAGTTCTCCTTCTATCTTGTTGGCAACAATGTTCAGGGCGGCCTTCCACATCCAGAACTATGCTAATTCAGCTCAGTTCGAGTTGAATCCCCATTACTTAATCCATCACAGCCTCTGTCTCCTCTTCCTGCTGCTTGCTTGTCATCTGGGGCATCCGGATGTTGACTTGTCTTCTTAAACTCTTCCTCTGTCCATATTCTCTGATCTACTCTGCTCTGAATAGGAAGATGTATCGAAAACTGGTTTAAATAACCCTAAGTTATTGCAGGCTGATCAGGCCTACAATCTCCCAAGTGAGTGGATAGCGAAGGCTTAAATAAAATAGACAATAAAAATGATTTCAGGGCCCGAGGAAGAACTAACTCTTACTGCCTGCAAAATTCTCTGAGTTTAGCCAAAGATTTTTCTGGATGGCCCATATTTATTTGGTTTACAAACAAGGGAGGGGGAATACTGAAGAAAATGCAGGAATTTGGGCAGAACGTGGGAATCTCTTTAAGGACTTCTCCAAGTAATATAGTATGTTAATTTAGGAGAACTATGTTACCTCCAGGAAGGCCTTCACCGCAGGCTCCTTGCAGTTAGTTGGGGCGAGGGGCAGACAAGGTACTTAAGCTTCAGACAACTCACACGTAAACATGGAAAGCCTATAGGTTAATATCAAATTCAACTCAAAGCCACTTTGTAGTGGTCCCCAACAAAACTGATGGCTATTCCTCATTTATCAAATATCGTCTCTTTGCAGTAATCCTTTTTGAGTCAAGTGTCCAACACTAGCCCACTTATTCATGTCTAGAACCAGAATTCGATGATATAAACATGAGTGGTAACGGCTGTACCTATCGCTGAAGTTTAAGAACTATAAATTGTGTACTAGATGAATGGTTTAAAATTGGCCTTTTAATCAATGACTTAAAGGTGTGAGACACTATAGTGTTCTTACCTAAAAGACCGTAACAGTTCATATTCTCAAAATACCACTGGAAAAGAATAGAAGTAAACTCACAAAACTGGGCAAAGCTAAACCAAGTTATGATGGGTTTCCCACCCGAGACCTGCTCAGCCCCCATGGCAACAGTCCAATGCCGAGCTATAGTGGTGCCTAGCTCTTCTTTTCCCAGAAACCCCTGTAGTTTCTTCTTCCCAGCTCCCTTTGCTAAAGCCTGCTCACACCAAAAATAATCCAATTCCCCTTCAGCACGTTATGCTGAGCAGCCTACGTCAGCTACGCTGTGCCCCCTTCCCTGTAGAGTGCATATAAGCCCCAACTCTGTCCTCTGTCGTCAGAGAGCCAGCCCAGCTGTTGTGGTGCTGACTCCCTCCGTGTGCGCATTAAACTTTTATCTCTTGCTGTTTATATCTCCCTCCCCCTCTGCGTTGTTTCAGATTGAGTACCTAAAAATACCTCAATCAAGTTATACAATCCAGTAATCACTGCAGATACTAACAATAAATCATTTTTCATTATTGTGTGCCAGTATGCAGCACGTGCATGGTTGTATACTTTCCAAGTGTAGTTTTTGTGCATAAATCAGTAAATTGCAGTTTCGAGAGTGTGAAGGCCTGGAATTATACAGATACACAAAAGATTCAGTCTAATAAATAATACAAAAAGGAAGGAGCTTTAGAATCCTGATGAGATCCTACAATTAGCTATTCTCACTCAGATAAAATAGTTTGCCACTCTCATTTAAGAGAAAGTACAAGGATACAGAAATTAAAAGTTACTGAAGCAGCCACTAATTAGAATATTTCTCTATAAACAACATATTATCAAAATAAATAGGCAGCTTTGTCCCCAAAATTACTTGTTATTCTTGACATTTTTCAGAGGAGAAAAATCTTTTATTAATCTCTGTTGAGCATTACCACTGATTCTAAGAGCCTATAAAATTCTTTCTGACATTTAATGTATCTTTTCAGTCAAATATTTTTCATTACTGTGTTCTAATATATGGTGATACTGATTATCAAATGTATGAATATATATGAATTTTTAAAGTTGTGTAAAACTGCAAATTTAAAAAGTTATGTAAAACTTTGGTCTTTTTTAGCCAAACAAAACAGATTTCCTGGCTGATGGAAGTCAACTTTTATTGTATTTACATACTTTTTTCTACATGAGAATAAAATATGGACTATAAGAAAGGAGATTTAAAGATACCATCTTACAGTTCCCCTCACAAACCAGAAATTGCTATGTTTTGGAGAGCTATTGTTATTTGAAGAATTTTTCTTCTTTCTGAGGTAAAATCTCCTGCTTCTGGTTCATCCATCCACTAATTCTCACCCATATTTGTTTAAATTCAGACATGGCCACCAATACCCAAGTGCATCTCACAGATTCCTGGGTTCCTAAACATGGTGGAGCAGTCCAGGCTTTGACGTCTGATTTCTGAGGAGACAAGGATGAGGTAAGTAAGAAATGGCCATAATCTGTTTAACTGGAGTGAGAAAAGAATTTCCAGCTTCTTATTTGGGCCTTTTGGAATAACTACTATTCGCAGAAAATATCGATTATTACAGCACATGACTGTGGATGCACAGAGGACAGAAAAGATTTCTGAGACAGACTTAGTTCAGTCAGCAAGGCCCTGGGGGAGCAGCGCCTTCAGCATGAGAGCCGCAGGGAAACAGCACTGAGGGCCGCCTTCAGCCATGAGAGCCGCCTTCAGCACGAGAGCCACAGGGAAACAGCCCTGAGCTGTGTGTGTGAGCTTCTGCAGGTGTTTGTTTCTAACTCAAGAAGGTAAGAACAAACTTGTAGAAGAAAAGCTTCTGGCACATCCTGTCTAGGAGTTTTGGTCAGGGATCGGGGCCAGAATGGGATGGTTTGTTATGTGACACATGTTGACCTAATTTAAGCAATCTTTTATCTGGGGCAGGGAGGACACAATGCCCAAAGCAAACATCTCTGAGAACAAATTGCTTTGAATTCTGGTGACTGTTGTCCAGCAGAGTCTGCTCTAAACTCTGAGCATGCATTCTAGGGGTGTGGAAACTACTGTTCCAAGGTCCCTTCATCTTTATGCCTGGGCTCCGATCACTCCTTTGCCCAGACTCCCCATAGTTACATCCCACATTGGTCTGCTCTTTCCCATATTAACCAACCTCCAAGCTCTAATGTCCTTCACGTGAACGTACTGTTCCCTTTGCAGTCTTGCTCTAAAATACGTTCATGTGCTTTTAAAGTCAGTCGTGTGCCCTGTGCAAATCACGATTCTATTAGTGTCCTCAGTTTGGATATGTAGCCTCAAGTTATCATCCATGTGTATAAATATTTACATTACATGTTATCTTTATAGCTGGAAAAATTTATTCCTATCATATTTTCAACATAAACCACTCTTCTGTCAACTTTCTCAGTTACTCCTTGTCCATTTAAGAAACTCATAGCACTTGAATGTTATATTCCATGGATTATATAATCATATCTCTTGGCTTTGTTAGGCTCCTTCCTTCACCCATACTGGAATATAGGGGAACCTATCCTACATGTAAAAGAAATCCCATGCCATTGTGAGAGACACGGGCATAAAGAGAGTTCAGTGGCTTGACAAACTCTCTTTTGTCCCAGAGATTGCTGATGATAGTTGCTGCACCAGCAGTCAGGTGAACAGGGACTATAGCATAAGAATTATTTTGTTAGGTAACTCCCATAGTCTCATCAAATAAGTTTTGGCACCTTTTATAATTCATTTGTCCATTTTTGAGTAACTTTTAAAATTAAAAACATTTATTAACATAATTAAAGTGGAGTTTCTAGATTTGATATACACTGTTTTAGCACAGCACTTATAACTATTAACAAATGAATTATTAATATCTGAGCATGAAGTTCTAAATCCCCTAGCAAAGCAAAATTAATTTTCTTTGAGTTGATTTTAGTTCATATGAAAATAAAATGTTTCTATTGAAAAATTTATTGCCTAACAGACATCATATATGTACTTACTATTAGCACATATATAAACTTTCAACAAAGAATTAAAAATTGCAGTTTTATTAAATGTTGAATGTCACCACCAAGTAACAACAGAATATGGAACCTTAAGTGGTTCATTTTTATCCCAAATACATAACCCATCAATAAATATTATTAAAATATGCAATATGAACAAAAGCATAAGAAAAATCGGTGAGGTTCTTCAAAATTTGGGATAACCAAGCTGAAACAGAGGCTTTGTACAATGTTCATTGTTCAAAGACCTCTTTGCAAAAGTTGCAATCCACTGTGTACTGATTTAAAGTCCCCCTTTTTTTATGAATTATTTCATCTGCTAATAGGGATAAATTATAGATTATAAATCTGTGGCCCATAGTTAATAAAAGTCCTGGATATTTTACTTTATTTGAGCAATATTGCAATTATTTAGTGAAGCCTTATGCCTCTGGGAAGAAAGGATTGTAACAATTTTACTTTGTTCTCTAGTTTCTTTTTTTTTTTTTTTTTTTTTTTTTTTTTTTTTGTTCTCTAGTTTCTGAGGCTACCATTCACTCCTCTACATTTCAAATAATTATATATCTCTATGGTGAGACAAATTCATAAACTTTTTTTGATGACTAGAAAACATGGAGTCCTAAAACCCTTGAAGAATCCTTTGACATAAATATTGAGAGCCAACATATGCAAAACAAAGAATAATCTCAGCTGCCACACCCCTTTTCTTTAGAAGACACAGAATAACCAAATCATCACCAAAGCCTCCACAGACACTGAATAGAGTACAGAACACATTGCACAGCACAGCACAGCACTGTGGTCTCTCCCCACAAAGTTACAGAATCATAAGAAGAAAACAAGAACACATGCTCCTTGGTAAGAAGACCTGCCTATATGTCTGTATGAACTGAAGAGGAAAGCTAGTAAGTGAATCTGAACTCCGATGCCAACAACCCCTGTTAGTCTACCACCAATTGGAAAGCAAGAGGCTACCAAAAAAAAAAAGCTACCGAGTAGGAGCAGAATCTGTAAGAAAACGCAAGAATGAATTAGCCTGACCACAAGTTATGGACATGACATTCACAGTTACCCACACCTTAGACTCCAAAGAAGGCATCAAATAATTCTGAGGCTCAGAGACATTTCAAATAGAAATTAAACTGTGCTGCCTAAGTTCACTATAAACTGGAAGTGGGATATGAAAGGGCACACTTTGGGTGGTGGGCAAGTTCACAGCAGGGAGTCACTTGTTCAGGGCCTGTGGGGCTGGTAAACAAAGCACCCAGCAGAGCTCTCCAACTCCAAAAGTGCGTGCTAGCCTCATGAATTGCTCTCTGCTGAAGCTAAAGAAGTGGCCTCGTTCACTGACGAATTTCTGGATTGTGTAATCTTACTGTTCGTAAATCAGTAACACTCTGCATAGGGGAACTAATGGAAGGAGACAAGGACAAATGTGTGCAGACTGTGCTGTTCAAAGAGCCCTCAGCTGCAGCCTTGACACATACTCAGAGAAATGGGTGTTCATTTTTAAAAACTCCTGTAAGTAGAGGAAAAATGAAATTGTATCATGTATATAATTACAAGATTTAACCAGTTATTGACTCAGAAGGGAATAGGCCTAAGGAAGATGTTTTATCCAGATTCCACAATTCATTATCTGGTGCCCATAGTAAGCAGGGATGTGGGCATTCAGGCCAGGCATTGATAGGCTAATGAGACTAGAGACGCACCCCAGGTCAGCAGGACAGGAAGTGCTTAGCAAGGTTGTGAGCACCCTGCTGTTTGTGACAGCAGGGTTGGAGCTGCCAGTCATTACCTTAAGTGAAATATGGCACAAAAGGACACATACTGTAGTATTCCACTCACATCAGCTACCTGAAATAATTAAACTCACAGAAGGAGAAAACAGAACAGTGATTACCAGGGGCTAAGAGCAGCAGAACACTAGGAATGGTTCAGTTAGGCAGGAGAAAGGAATTCAAGAGATCTGCTGTAAAACATAGTGCCCATAGTCAGTAACCTTGAGATATGCACTATGACCTGGAGGTTTGCATACTCTCCAAAATTCATGTATTGAAACACAAGCTGTGATGCAATTACACTGAAGGGCTTTTTGGAGGTAATTTGGTCAAAAGGTGGAATGTTTATAAATGAGATTACAGAAGTTTTCCTTCTGTAACTTTATATAACATTCCTGAAGACACCTGCCTGCCTCCTCTATCAAGTGAAGACAATGCTAGGAGGTACCATCCATGAGGGTCCTCTCCAGACACTGAATCTGCCAGTGCCTTACTCTTGGACTTTGCAACTTTCAGAGCTATGAAGAATAAAGTTTTATTGTCTACAGGTTACCCAGGCTAAGGTATTCTATCATGTCTGCCCAACTGGACTAAGACATGCACTTCAGCATTTGCTCTGTGCATCACGTTGAGGTTTTCTTGAGGTTTTTACGTAGCACTATTCCAAGGAATGGGAAAGTCTTGCGATTCTTTGTGTACGAAGCTCTCCCTGTCTACCTGTAGGCCTGGCCAGCAAGGAGTCTTAGAAAGGTTGTTGCTACTGTTGGCTCTGTGTCTAATCACACGCCTGCTGGGTTGGAAAGCTCAACCACTTAGGAAAGAACGCAAACAGACATAGCAAATGTCAAAGGAGCAGTCCGATTTCAGCCTTAGGAAATGAGGTGATAGTATAATTTCCTTGGTACTACAACAGTCAGAGGGAGCAAAATTGTTGGGCATTATTAACAAGTCTGGTTCTGGTTCTTCTACTGGAAGAAAATTTTGGATGTTTTTTTCCTTTAAAATTTGTGTGTGTGTGTGTGTGTGGTTCTGGGGATCAAGTTCAGGGCTTAATGAATGTAGGCAAATACTCTAGTACTGAGCTATACCCTTAGCTCTGGATTTCTTTTCCCTGGAGATAAAGGATTGGGCTTCCTTCTGTGACTGGAAGGAAAGAAGAGACACATTGCCCAAAATAATACTGTGAGTTTTCCTAATGTGTGATTTATCAAATGTTACAGCAATCCACCTGCTACAGCTACCTGGGGTTTTAAAGGGTTTGCAACTTCAGAACTAGGATTCAGTGAAAACCACAAATAAGTAAATGATGTTATTTATTCAAGACACAGGACTGTTCTGAGAAGCTGAGTCAAAGTTTCCCACATAAAACTATATAAAAATTGATTGTCTAGAGGTAAAAATAAATTTGACTATAGAAATATGAAACATTATCTTGAGCAAATCATATTTTTAAAAGCCGCAATAACTTTGTACAATTGAAGCAAATAGTAATTGAGATAGAAAAGATTTATCAAACAAGCTTTAAAGTTTGTAAAGTTTAATATAGTAATTCAATTATGAATGTGCTTTTTTCTTACTTCCTATTGGATGGTTCCAATTTTGATGGTGAATTTTAGTTTCTTTTCTTTATTCATGTTTATTCTTTTTAAAAATATATAGTAAGACAAATGATATAAATATATAAATATAGTACTTAATATATAAATACATGTCATAAACAGAGTAAGATGTATAATAGCTTGCTAAATGTGTGGCAGGGAGACATTTACTGAGTTCAAACAACAACTCAGTTGAAGATGTTAAAGCACTAACCAGTATTCCAACTGAAAACAAAACTGATAATCCAGACTAGTATCTTTGTGACCATAATTGAACTTTAAGTTAAAACTATTGAAATTTGTTAGAATCATGACCCTCATCTATCTAATTTTTAATAAGATATTCCCAATACTGCATATAATGAATAAATACAAAATTTATGTATTTATGATTCTGGAAACTGTTATGCTACCAAGATATAAAACACAGATATTTCATAGCTTGAACACCTATTTTGCTGTATTAGCTGATGCCACAGGCTCTTACCCGAAGGCCTCAACTTTTACCCTGGATAAAAGAGAACATTTGATATAGAAAGAAGGAATTGTATTACTTAAAAATTTATTTTATATATTTTTTTCCATCTCAAATTCTAGGATGACCCTAAATGTCTCACATCTTCTTTTACTGAGCTCCTTGATTGGTTCTATCCTTGACATTATGAGTAAAACATGATAATGCACTAAATCTGATTTCTGCAAAAGTAATTTAAATTTTGTCTATAAAATAGAATATGCATAAAATAAACAAGTTTCCACAACCTTATACCAAATCTAGAAATACACATATTAAATATTTTAGTCTTTTCCAAGCTTTTTTAACTCTTTATTTTTACTAGTATATTTGCAGTCCACCATGATTGATTGTAAGGAGTTGGTGAATGTACATAACATATTTTAATTATTTCATATATTTATATAAATATTCTAGAGACAAAGAATATTATTTTCAAGGGAGTAACAAATTCTATTGGGACGAGAAGTGTTTCACTTAGGAAAATCCTTTGAGGACTTCTCTTCACAGGAGAAGGCTTCCCCACTTCCTAACCTTTGATGGAGTTGTGAACCTGTGGCACTCACATTATTTGTTTTTTTCTTTTAAAACAAAATCTATAAATGCATTAGTTATTTTTTCTGAACTAAAATTTCAGTATTCAGGTTTATTTGCCCTGTTTGGCACTTTGCAATAAATAAGCAGGTTTTTGGATGCAGTTTTGGCACCGATCTCTAAAAGACTCACCATTACTGCTCTAGGGCATGACTTTGATGAGTAGAATACACAAAGAGAAATTTAAACACATATTAAATTTTTGCTCTGCCCTGAGCAATACCATCTCAATGAATACACAAGGAAAGTAAGTTGGGTAGATGTGAGATAATCTGACTCAAACTCCACAATTAATAGGTGGGAAAGTTGGGAGTCAGACAGAAGGACCTCCAAAGAGGATGACAGTCAGCAAAACAGCTAAGGAGCGGGCAACTCAAAGGTTAGAACTGACTAGAATGAAGTTACAGGACATGAATACGGCCAATGAACTTGTAAAGTCAGCATGTCTAATGTTTGTTTTTAAACTGCTGCATTATACAGAAAATCATCCCTCACCTCTAACAGCAAATTGTGAACAAAAGCCTATCAACTATACCTTTGAAATGATGTGATGTTCGAACTGGATTATCAACTTGCTTGGCTTAAGGACCCACCGAGGGGTAGTGAAAGCACAGTGATCGATGTGTGTCCTGTGACTTTGGGTACCATGTCTGGGCCCTGGCCTGTTCCCTTCCTGCGCTGTTCCATTCTGTTTTCCTGAGCAAGCTGCTACACCACACCCTCTGCTGTGACATTCCTGCTTTGAAAGAAGCAAGTTTGAACTTCAATCTCTAAAACTTTGACCAAATGAATGAATCGTTCTCCTTTGAAGTTGTAAGTGCTTGGTATATGGTTCCCATGACAGAAGGCTAACTAATGCAGGGCGTGTGTTCTTATATTTGGCTTCATGGAAGGCATGGAGGAAAAAAGCTGCTGTGAAGATAGAATACGGACAGCAGAGGAAATACATGATTATATATAGCATATATATATATATATATATATATATATATATATGAGGATTCCTGAGCTACTGTGATGGGACACACAGGTGGATACTGACTGTGCAAAGAACATGGGAGTGAAATAATTTACTTCTGTGTAATAGCTGCATTGATCAATCGTGACTCATGAGATGCAATGTAAAAGCATATATACTTGTGTAACATTGTTTTTGAAGTTAATGTCTTCCTTGCCCCTGGGCAATATTTATAGAAGAATTATTATTATTTTTAAATTATTGTCTGATAACAAAATAGTACTTAATATTTAAATTTAAATGAAAGTTTAAAGCTGTCTGGGCCTCTTCCTGACTTCTTGCAGCATCTCCTCCCCTACTTTGTCACCCTCAGTTTCCATTTATCCAAGTGTGAGTGAAGAATGTCAGGCAGAAGAAGCGGGGGAAAGAGGTCCTTCTTCTCTTTCTGGTGTTGTCACAGGCTTCCCTGGGGCCAGACAGACTTTTAAGCTTACCTTCCTGAGGGGCATGCTTTCCTGCCTCCGCAGAGATGCTGACTGTCAGTGTGAGTCTCTCACCTGTCATTCTCTACGTGTGGAGAAACTTCATCCCTGCCTGGTGCCCGCTCTCTCCTTGGCCTTGGGAGGCCTGCTACTCTCCTGCTGCAGGTTGTTGCAGGTGACCTTTGTTACATGTGCCCACAACTACCACTCATGCATTTTTATAGTATTCCAGGAAACTTGGCTGCCTTTGGTTGACTTTGTGCATGCCTAAATTCATTTCTTAGATGTGTACATTATATTGAAAATGATGTGCAAGTTTTTAAATATGTCACTTATGCCTCCTTTAAAAACATAAATGTAAATCATATCTCTTATATTGTCAATATTTTATACAAATCTAACACCTTTATATATTTTCCATTCTACTAGATTTCTTTAGAATTCTTGCCAGGCGTGGTGGCGCACACCTGTAATCCCAGCACTCGGGAGGTTGAGGCAGGAGGATTGTTGTGAGTTCAAGACCAACCTGGGCTACAAAGTGAGCTCAGGGCCAGCCTGAACTGTGTAGTGAGACCCTGTCTCAAAAAGACAAAAAAAAAAAAAAAAAAGAATTACTGAGGGTCTCACAGTGATGGGCACTAGTCATTGAGTAGTGAGGAATGAACAGGCGCAGGCCGGGAGAGAAAGAGTGGGGGTTACACACAGCAGGCAGAGGCCTGGACTCCCTTAATTTTGAGATAGCAGATGTTCAGAGAGACCAAGGCACCAGGCTCACCAGCCACCTCCCCACACGGTGCAAGCAGCACCCAGGGGGACCATGGCCCCTCCATGAGGAAAAAGACAACAGTGTGGGGAACTACTCAGGGTCCAGAACTGTGCTTTTTCCCAGCAGCCAGACTGGCGGAAAATTCCTTTAGTTTCCCATCAATTTCTTTTTCTTCTAAAATTTAAGAATAATTTTAAATTTAATACCTTTTATTAAAGTACGCTGTGAAGCAATATTTGTCTATTTCTGCATAGAAATGTTTTTCTTTCTTTATCTGTTCATAGTGATATATCTAGAGGTATGTGTACTTGTGATTAATACCTATCTTTCAGAACATCAACAAAAGCCACACAGGCAAAAGCTGATCAGTGAAGCCTGGCTCTGCGGTGAAGGCACCAGCATCAGGACTGACTCCAACCTACCAATGTAACGCCTCTGAATCCAGAGCCAGACAGGCACATCGAGGCAGTTTCCCCTGAGCCAGCACAAGCTGTTTAGCCTCCACTGCAGGTGGCTGAATTCATGTCCACCAAATGTTCACAGTGGCTCCTTGTGAGCTTTGGGATTTAGTTGCTTTGTACTTTTCAGAAAAGAGATTTTATGGTTAATTTGGTTTTGTTCTTATTTTCCCAAAAAAAAAAAAATATGAAAGGGAAAAATGAAAAAGAAACAAAAACCTCTGTAGAGGAAAAATGTAGGAAAAAACCCTTTTATCAATTAGAATGGCTTTATCCATTTCAGTATAAAATATTAGAAATAGATTATCAATGGGTAAAGCATAGACTTCTTCACATACATGTCAATAAACATGCACGTATAAGTGTGTGTGCCTTTATATTTCTCTCTCCCTGGCCCATCTCTGTATTTATATATACATAACACTATACATGTAATGTGTCAACTGTGTTTAAAATTTAAACATATTGAGTGATTTTTAATCAGTTGCTTAAATTGTACCTTCTTTAAATGTGAAAAAGTGATTTTTATTGTGCATTAGAGATACTCAGGTAATAAAATATAAGTTAGAAAGAAATAGTTAAGTGAATATGCAACTCAGTTCACAAAGCAAATAGGTAGCTCAAGAATTCACACACGAACTCCCGGAAAACACACAAATGCATGCTTCATTTTACCTGTGCTTCTGCGATGAGCCTTGTGCTGATGTGCTAAGTGCTGTTACCCTGGTTTATGTGTCTGGTTCTCTGCTCCTCTTTGCCTTCAGGAGTGAAGCAGTGGGAGAGGAACTTGGCTCTTACTGAATCCTGTCTTCCTTTCCCTTGTGATTTTTCCAGGTACAGTTACATAGGCTATTTGGCAGGAGAATTGAGGCAGAGTTAGAAATGGAAAAAGCATTAGGCTGAAATTTAGAAATCATTTTTCATAAAGTCTGTTAGTTTTTGCTACCACAAAGAAATATTTTCTTCAGGGAACATTGATTTCTAACTGTGAGACTGCTGTCCCTCTCACTGCCCAGCCCTACGTTGTCCTCTCTTCCTCATTCACTCTCAGACTTACCTATGAAATTCTCAACTTCTGGTCAAAATTATTTCACAAAAAATTAGTTTATTTCTCTGAGTCCTATCCTTCTCTATCTGTTACAGGGTCCTCATCACAACTGAAAACATGTTACCTACTCAGAAGGTCCAACTACTAGTGCTCACATCCTTGCTCACCCAAATAACTGGCAACATTTCCAATTTTGTTGCATTTTCCCTAGATTTTTAGTCACATCAAGGCTGCACCAGGCTGTGTACACAGAAGGCCAAAGAAGACTGGACTAACCATTCTTCCAAGAAAATTACTAGGGGCCATGGAAATTTCCATATGTATGTTTAGGTTTTATCTTTTTCGATGTAAGTTAGCAACAGTGTCAAACAACCAGGCTTTCAGTAAAGCAATTCAAATGGTCTATAATGAGTCTCAACTATATTTGTAATGAACAGTTGTGTTGGACCATAAGTCAAATTATTAAGAGCTCAGAGGTGAATGTTAGATCACGCTTCTCCAAGCTGACATGTACCTGCATGGCACAATCCTCAAATCAAAATACTAGTGTACATCACTCAAATCATCAAAGCAAGAAACAGCCTCTCTTTCAAAGGCAGCAGGTATTTCTAATGGAGACCAATACTGCTAATGTTAAATGTTTTTCCAAACATATTTTTTTTCTCCAAGGTTTTTAAATGGCTACTGGAAAATTATAGACTTGGAAAATTCTTTACTATCTTTAGTAGCCTTGAATATGTTTATAAACAAACAACAATCCTAAATAGACAAATAACAACCCCCCACATGGTCAGTTAGTTAACATAATCAAATTTACTGCTCACCAGCAACTGCAACAAAGAAATAAGAATATTATTTTTAAAATTATGTTTTAAGACAGCCTAACACTGAAGAATTTCACAAAATTAAAGCATGATGATTTATTGTTGTTGACCAGTGATATCTATTATGAGAAGGTGGTAAGTGATAATGTACCAATTCTAGATTACAGGTATCAGTTTGTCCTTGTTTTTATATAAGAATGATTGTATCAAAGACAAGACGAAATGGTAACGTCACGCAACCCCAGATGACACAGCATGTGCAACCTTTAAAACCTGAAGACTGCGAGACTGAAGCATGAAGGTTACACCTCATTTATCCTCAATCTTTCTGAGTAAAATTTGGCTGACAGAAATATGATTTTTATAAGAACATGTCAGTTAATATCAGTTAATGCTCATTCCTCAATACCTAAAATATCCAAAAGAACAGACAACAGCACAGGCTCAAGGAGCTAAAATTAAAAATTAAGTCCTATGAGAAATTGCTTTAACAATCAAGATGTAATTGTGCTAAGAGATGTGACAGTTACTGCTGAACCTTTTCTTTGAGGGTGAGTTAGAGGTAGGTGCCTGTTAAGATCTGTAGCAATTGCTGTCTCAATATTAACAGCTAGCAAAACTAGCAAAACTAGCACCCTTTTAGGGATGCTAAAATAAATCAGCATCTTTGTAAAACAACTTCGTTTTCCCTAAGACTACTGTTATGATTAGTGTATAAATTTCGTGCCTCCTTTATTGGAGGGTCATTTGGAAGGGAGGAAAAAGGTTTAGCTGTGCATTTACACGAAGGTGGTTGAACGTTCCTTCTCTTTATATCCTATTCTAACTTTTATTAGATTCACCAGTGGAGTCATTGTTTGCCTGGACTACAGCAGCCCCTGGGAGAGGCCACAGGGGTAGACGAGGTGCCCTGATACATGGTACGGGGATAGAAATTTCTCCTCATAAGTTATGCCAGCAAACACATAATATAGTCAGTGTAACACATGTGAAAATGTACAACATGTGTAACACGAGTGAAAACCTACTAGCTTGAGAGAACTCACGGCAGGAGTATTTTCCAATGGACTGAAAATGTGAACAAATATAGAGGCAGAAAATGGAAATTTATAACATATCCAAAGGACATTTTTAAAGCATTTTATCTTACATATCTAAGTTTTTGTTACAAGGTTGAGTACACTTTATCATTCTGAAGAAATGTACTTAGCTGATTTATTATTTTGCAGATAAAAGGACAACATTTTCCTTTATTGGAAATATTTATAGGAACACTGAATGAATATCAAACACTGTATTTTACTGACAGCGCAGACTCTTATCTTCAGCTACTATTTGGATGGAATAGCCTTTCTCAACCTTTGACTTCTAATCTGTTTGTGTCTTGAAACCCAAATTGAATCTTTCACAGGCAGCACTTTTTAACTGAATCGTGATTTGTTTGGTTTTTAAAATCCATTTTACCAATACCTGTGTTTTGATAGATAAGTTTAATTTATTTACTTTAAAAGTAATTAATGATGTGTAGGAACTTACTTCTGTCACGTTGCCTTTGGTTTCTATATGTCTCACAAATTGTTTTGTCCTTTATGACTGTATTTTGGGTTTAGCTGATGTTTTACAGTGAAATGTTTCAATTTCTTCATTTTTCTTTTCCTATGTTCTCCATAACTCTTTTCTTTGTGATTCTTTGGTTACACTTAACATACTAAAGTTGTAACATTATGCTTTTAATTTGTACCAGCTTAATTTTAATAACATTCTAAAATTCTTATTTAACAACTCTACCCATTCTTTCCATTCTTAAGGTCACAAAGTTGTATCTTTAGATGCTATGTCTAGAATTAATATTTCAATGCATTAGTTCCCTAAATTATGTAAAATAAAATATAGTTACAAGCAAAATTATCATCAAACTAACTTTAAATTAATAATTATTTTGAAATATATCAATCTCTCAAGTAAAGCAGAAAACAAAAAACTAGAGTTACAAATCAAAGTTATCATATTAGCTTTTTTATTACCCTTTTTATTACCCTATATGCATTTTGGTTGATTGTTTAATCTTTCACATGGCCTCAAATTATAGCCCTGCATCTTTTCCTTTCAACCTTTTAGTGTTTCCGTCAGGGTAACACTACCTGTGATAATCTCTCTCAGTTTTTGTTTGTATGGAATGCCTTCATTTTTCCCCACTTCTGAAAATCATCTGTGAGATACAGTGCTCTTGAACATCTTTTAGCAGTTTGAATAGATCGGTACACTGGCTTCTCACCTCCAGCTTCTGCTGATAATGTTACTGCTGATCTGCTGCTGTAAGGAGTGACTTCTCCCGTGCTGTTTTTATAGTTCTGATTTATTGTTGACTTACTTTGTTTACAATGTGTCTCAGGTTGGGTCTTGGAGACCTTACTACTTAGAGTTCATCAAGCTTCTTACATATTTATATATATGTTTTTCAACAAATTTGGGATGGCATGTCTTCCTTTATTTTCTCTTTTGGGACATCAGAATACATTTATTGGTCTGCCTTACTGTGCTCCAGAGACCCCCTAGGCTCTGCTCACTTGTCTGAAGTCTCTGTTCTTTCTATTACTCATACTTGCCATACTGTGAAGTTGATTGATTCTCCTGTCTAATCAAATTTACCCTTTGAATGCTAGAAGTGCCTTTTCTAGGTATTACATATTTCAGTCCTTCAATTTCCTTCTAATTGCTTTCTAGGTTTTCTGTGTTCTTTGACAGTTCCACTTTGTTCACGCATTATTTTCTTGACTTCCTTCATGTACTGCTTTGAGGATTTTAGACAGTTACTACATATAAGTGGCAGAAATACAGGAGGAAAATCTCACTAAGATACACAAAGATTTATGGTTTTTGTCTAGTTGATCCATTGTCAAGTGTTTTTTGGGACAGGGTCTTGGATTTCTTGTTTCCTTTGAATGGACCACATATTCCCATTTCTTTGTATGACACATGAATTTGTTCTGTTTGTCTTTGTTGAAAACTGGGCACCTACATATAGTGACGTGGTAACTCTGTAAGTCAAGTTCTCTTTCTCACCTAAGACTTGTCATTTTTTCTTGTTTGTTGTTTCTGACTGTTATAGTCTTGCTCTTTTGCCATAGATTAGCCTAAGGGGTAAACTGAGACAACTATGTTATATTTTCTAAGCCTTCTCTTCCTCAGAGATGCGTGCTAACTTTCTGATTTCCTCTGCTAATGTAAGAACTTTGGAATGTTCTAGTTTCTAATGTGTCATTCCCAAAGTGGAAAAATATGGACAGAAGTAGGGGCTTGAGGAGAACATGAATTCATATTCCATGAAGTCACTTCAACTTTCAACTTTATTTACTTTGATATTTTTGTATAGTTACTACATATAAGTGGCAGAAATACAAGAAGGAAACTTCAGATACCATAAAATTTAATCAATATATCCATGTATTCCTGTTCACAAGCATATTTATTATGTTTATCACATCACTAACATTTTATATCCAACACTTTAATTTATCCCTTAAATAATTTTCCAGACTTCTACAATGCAGCCAGCAATACCCTTGCCATGGCCTGGACGTTCAGTTATCCTGAAATTTCTTCCATTAGATTAATTAATCTGCTGCCTTTAAACTGAACTTCCCTCAAAGTTTCAGGACACAGGGAATATATAGACAATTTCTTTACCAAAATATAACACACACGGCCTCTAATCTAGTCTAGATGCCAAAAAAGTCCTAATTCTCAACTGAAACTTTATGAAGCTGGCATTTACTGTACACATTTCTCCTAGCATTGTTCTTCTGAGCTCCTACCAGAATCTATTATTAATCTCTCTTGTAGCATCTTAAGGATTTTCTAGCCAGCATCGCAAATCTTTCCAAATGCTTTTGCAAACCATTTCCAAAGACCTCTGAAGCCCATGGTCACATGTAATCACAGCAACAATCCTGCTGTTTTGGTTCCAGTTTTCTACATTAGTCAGTTTCCTCTCTCTGGGACAAAACAACTGATAACTGACCCTTGAAGGGAGGTTTGCTTTGGCTCTGGGTTCCAGCGGGTTCAGTCTGTGGTTAGTCGGCTCCAGAACACAAACAGCATGGTGGAAGCATCTGACGGAAAGAATGTGCACAATCTACTTCCTTCCCAATGCAGAATAAAAGGGAGGTCAGGGACAAGAACACACCCTTTCACGTCATGCCTTCAGTGACCCACCACTTTCAACCAGGCCTTATCTCCCAACTGTACATTCAGTTATGAACTCATAAATGGTTTAATCCACTGATGAACACAGAGACATCATGATTCAATCATCTTCTAAAAGCTCCACCTCAGAACATGTTAGACTTCTGGGAGACATTTTTTATTGTATTGTGGTACCAGGAATCAAAATCAGGGCCTCACATTTGCCAAGCAGGTACTGTACCGCTCAGGTATGTTCCAGGACCCTGGGGGTCATTTTAGACCTAAACTATAACACGTGCAAAGCCACAAGACATGAGTCTCCATTTTTAACACACTAGTTTTATATACATATACATTCTATTTTAAATTTAGACTTAAAGAAATATAAAAATAACAACATAGAAAGTTTCCACATATCCAACATTCACTTTCTGCTATTATCAGTATTATATATTAGTATGGTATATTCATTGTAATTATGGAAACAACACTGATAAATTATTAGCACTATTGTGAATTCTTTACTCACATTTCCTTAAGTTTCAGTGAATGGTTCCTTTCTGTCCCAAGATCTCATCCAGGACAACACGGTACATTTAACCTCTTGTCTCCTCAGCCTCCTTTTGGATGTAGCAATTTGTCAGAACTTCTTTGTTTTCAATGGTCTTGATAAAGTTGACCATTACAGGTCTTGCATTTTTGTATAATATCTTCAAAGACCATTTATCTAATATTTGCTGATGGTTAAATTGCATTATGGGACTATGGGAGAAAAACAATAAATAGGGGTCTGTCCTCATCCAATAACATCAAAGGTATACACTACCAATGTGATATCATATATATCAATTTTGATAACCTCATTGAAGTAGTATTTCTGAGGCTTCACAACCATACATTTATTCTTTGTTTCTTCTTTTTATATTGTACTCTCCAAAGGGGAGTTATTGTACTTAGCCTATATTCAAGAAGTATGAAATTATGTTTCAAGTCATTAAGGATGAAGTACATATATAAATTATTTGTACTTGTTCTGAGTGGGAAAATTTTCTCATTTACTCATTTATTGATATAGTCACTCTTTTTTTTTTTTGTGGTACTGGGGATCGAACTCAGGACCCTGTGCTTGCTAGGCAAGTACTTATTCCACTGAGCTATATCCCCAGCCCCCTAGTCACTCATTTAAATTGGAATGTCCTTGTGTATTTCTTTATATATTGGGTTATAACCCAATACTCATGGATGTATTTTGCTGCATAAATTGTTCTAGTGTGTCCATTAAAAACTGCTTTAGTTGGCTATGGTGACATTCCCCAGTCCATTGTTGCTTCTTGAACACTTTGTTGTTTTTGCCCTGAGCTGCTTTGTGCTCATCTTGTATATTTCTTGTCCCAGTCTTATAACTAGCCTTTCCTGTGGGGGTTCATGGTTTCTTTTATTGGAGAATGGTATTAGAATCCACAGTCAAGGTAAAATGTTCATTGCTATTGGGGATCATTGTGTGCCAGCTCTCTCAGCTGACAGAATAAGAAAATATAGTTGCAAATACTAAACCATATATATGGACATATCTATATACATTTCTCTATAACCAGGTTTATCTATGTTAAGCTAAATATGAGTTCATATTTATGTCTCAACTCTATTCTGTTAGAGGAAAATGTGCGCTGCTTTTGGTCAACTTTTATAATAGAATAAGAGAATCTTTTTCCTCCGAATTCAATAACTCAATAATTATACTAACATATAATCAGGAATTTCACTTAAAGCATTAATAATGGAACTGTAAAAATCATATTAATTGAGTGGGGTGATCAGCCGTATGGCTAACTATAAAAGCATAGGCAGTGAGCTAGGACTTTGGACCAATGATAACCTCCTCAGGAAACATGGGACGCAGGCCCCGCCCCGCTAAATGTAGGTGCAGCCCCACCCTAATAAGCCCTGAGTTTCCAGAAATTTAAAATAAAAAATAACTAGCTTTTCTTTAAAATCTTAGTTTCCACTGAATCCTACATGTGCAGTAACTGGTTTAGCGAGCCTGAGTTCCATTGCTCATTTGAAACTCACAGAGTTTGTGCTCTGCTTATGCATAAAAAGTTCTGGACTGAGGAGCTAGAACATTTCTACTTTTCTCCTAGAGAAACCAGGAGACTATTTTCTTCCTTCACTTTATTTCCAGCTAACTTCCTCCTTTCCGCTCATGATTTCATTCTTCGCCTTTCATCAAGACAGGAGCTCAGTTTGTACAAGATTACATTTTATGTTTTGGAGGTCCACTAAGATCTGAGATTAATAATGGGTAAGCCACAAATGGGAAGTTTTTATTGTCTTTTTCATCTTGCGATGTATACTTGTTAACCGTGATGCAATGTAGGAGATAGGAACTTGCAGTCTGTTCTTTATGAGATAGCCTTGCAGTGTCTTCTGCCATTTACCTGGTGGTAGAGTGGATTTGAAGCACAACACGCCTCATGTAAACGTACATGATCTATTTTCAACCAATTTTGTTTAGTGAAATTTTGTATCATTTCTAATGTTTCTTTATTATTTTTTTATTCTCTTTAAAATAAAGAGAAGATTAGCACTGGCTGCTGTTATTAATCCTCAGGTGACAGTTCACCGGGGCACATCTCACTCTCACACACATGGGAGAGAATTTCATGCCTTGTGGGCCTCAGTTTGCTTTCTTACTTTACCCTCAGCTGGTGAGAGAGAACCCCTAGCTTGTGATACTCTTGGTGTCTTGAGACTGATAACTGTTGCATGAACTGTCTCATGAGCTCACTACCAGCATCAGTAAGCACCAGTGACTTTCACTACTATCGCCTCTCAATTGCAACTTTCTTCTGCCACTTTCTGTTTTCCTTTTCAGCTCTGGAGGCTTATTTTACTAGATCAGAAACTTGGGCCTGAGAAAGCTTTTAGTTCTAATTATCTTTCTGCCCTTGGAATAGTGACAGTTTAAGAAATAGTGATGAGTCCCATAGATGAAGTTCCTGTGCCTGGTGCAGAGCTACTGTGGGACTATGTTCTCTTCTCTCCCTTTTCTAGTGCCTTCTCCCTAAAAATAATGCCTGGTAGTGTGAGCTAATAGGACCTTTTGAGGTAGCACGAATAATTTCACTGATAGAGCACAGAGTAATTACATAGACACTTATGAGGTAATGGCAGCTTTAGACAAAGCAGGTATTAAATGAGCTGATGGCCACAGCTTCTAATTTCCAGAGGGCTGGCTCTCTCATTCCGTGATTTCTCTCCACGGCATACTGCCACATGGGCAGCCAAGATCTATACTCAGATGTGCTGAGGGCTGGGAAAGGAAATTTCTGTAGCTAGTGTCAGCCAAAGGCTCCAGGATTGTGAGAAATGCAGAGCTGATGAGTGGACAGTTAATTTCTGGTCCCATTTCCTTGAGCACCTCTAGTATTCTACTGCTGATGCTGGACTGGTGAGACCTAAGAGACACCTTAGATAACGGTCCAGAGCAAGCAGCAATGGTCAGGGATGCCTATTCTTCCCTTGTAGTTTTGCTTGAAAAAAAATATATATTCTGGGCTAATAAGCAGCCAATACTTGGCTCTGGCTCTTTTAAATCAATAAGAACCCAGGACATACAGGCACCTCCCTAAAGGAACCTACAACTCTGGTGAGTTATGCAATCTCCTGAACAGGGAGGGTGTTTGACACTAGGGCACAAGGGTCACCAGTGCACAGTGTGGTAAAAATGGAGGGCTAACAAAGAGGTAAGTCTCGCTGGGGATATAGCTCAGTGGAATAAGCGCTTGCCTAGCAAGCGCAGGGTCCTGAGTTCGATCCCCAGTACCGCAAAAAACAAACAAAAAAAAGAGGTAAGTCTCCTATGCCTCCAAGAGAAGCCAAGAGAAACCATAAGCAAGAGAGACGATGAGAAATCCTGGTAGGCAACACTAATAAGAGTGAAGAGGATCTGTACATGCCCCCTCCCAAATAGTCTCCGAGGAGCCTTCACTGATACCTGTGTATCTATCTACTTATCTACCTGTCTATATCATCTATCGTCTATCTACAAAGGAGAAAACAAGAAGGAGAAACTAAGTCTTACTTTAATTTAGTTTAATTTTTTATTTTTTAAAAAAATAAAAGTACAAAAACATATTAACAAACAGACACCAATTAGCATAAAAAATAGTACAATCACAACTAATCTATAGACAAGGTGACATGGTCTCAACAGTGGCTATTGCTTTATCCATTGATATCTTCGAAGTGTAAATATATGAACCCATATACAGACGTGCAAAATTAGTCAGACAATTAATCCTATCAATAACAGAAAAAACACAAAAACCAAAAATCCACAGACAAAAAACAAAACAGGCAAACAACAACAATAACAACAACAACAACAACAACAAAACCACCAATAGTGGCTGCTTTGCATATTGATATCTTCGAAGTGTATGTTCAGGATAACACATACAGACATATAAGATTGATCAAATAACCCGTCATCGATTATTCCTTAGCATTAAGTGATATAATACAATAGTAGAACCATGTAAGCCCTCCTGCATATATGTATATTCATATATACATACATGCATTTTTTGTCTCTTTCTTTTCTCCTTTCCCTCGTGCCATCTGTTCTTTGTTTTAGAATAGGTTTCCTTCATGTCTCTTAGTTTATATTCTCACGCTCGGGTTCTTACACCAGTGATACAATACGTTGCCTGCACATGTATCGCTGATTTATTTCACTTATGAGTATGGACTCCAGTTGTGACCACTTGCCTACAAAGTCCCCAAAACTGTCTTTCTTTATAGCTGAATAATATTCCATTATATAAAAATGCCACAATTTTTTAATCCAGTCTTCTGTGGATGGGCACTTGGGTTGCTTCCACATTTTAGCTATTACAAATTGTGCTGCTATAAACATGGGTGCACACATATCAGAGTGATATGATGTTTTCAGATCTTCT